>CAWUFW010004300.1:1392500-1578647 GCA_963921515.1 Calotriton arnoldi
GGGTGTGTGTGACTCTGTGCATAGATGTGTGAGTTGGTGATTCACTGGGTGCATGGTTTCAAGAGTGCATCTGTGATGGACTGTATGGGTGGGTGAGTGTGTGTATGGGTGTGTTAGTGATTGAATGTATATCTCAGTGGTACATGTGTGAGTAACTACATATGTGAAAGGCAGTATATATGTGTGTTGGAGTATATAAATGGCTATAAGTGAGAGTGTGTGATTGTGAGAGTGGCTGTATGGATGAGTGTGTACTTGTATCAGTGATTGTATAAGAGTGTAAGAATGTGCTAGTATTTGTATGAGTAAGTGAGCTGGTGTGTGTAGAACTGTATAGGTGAGTAAATGGTAGTGTGTTTAATTATTTGCATGACTGACTAGGTGTGTGAGTATCTCTATGGATGAGTGGCGGTGTTTGAGTGTCTATATAGGAGTATGAGTGCATATGATAGTCCTGTACTGAGTGACCGTAAGTATGAGTGACTGTACGGGTGAGTGAGTGGATGTGTGCGTAGACCTAAGAATCAGTGAGTGGGTATGTAGTTATTGGTGTTGGAGTGTCTATAGTTTTGCGAATGGCAGTCTGTAATTTAGAGTGGGTGTATCAAAGATTATATTAGGGTGTGAGGAGGTGCATCAGATTATCACGTGGATGATGTCATCAGTGATGTCATTTGAGATGTCATCAGTGATGTCATCAGTGATGTCACTGACCATGTCATGAGTGATGTAATATGTGACGTCATCAGCAGTGCATTGCGGGGCGCGAGTTATAGTTAGCTGGACTAACTATAACGGGGAATTTCACGGGTTTTGTACGAGTGCAATGTCCAACTAACTATAACTGTCCCTAAAACCTATGGTTTTTTCAGTGAATTTCAAAGGTTTTTAAATGCTAATTTGTAACTATAACGTCCCTGAAACCTATGGTTTTTCAGTGAATTTCAAAGGTTTTTTAAATGCTAATTTGTAACTATAACATGTCTGAAACCTACGGTTTTTTCAGTGAATTTCAAAGGTTTTGTAAATGACAATTTTTAAATGTATTAATTGTTATATAAATTTTTTCATACTGATTTCCAAATTTTTTAGAAACAATTTTTTTTAAATATTTTATTTTTTAAATTACATTGTAATTACATTATACATTACATTACAAAAAAATACTTTCTCAGAATGAATTACTTTAGTTTAAATACTTTGCACATAGGCAATAGACTTTTAAGTACAGTAGTTACAGTTGTTGCAATGGGCAACACATTTTCAAACACAATGCAACATTCAGCTCAATGTGAATTTCTAGTTAAATGCAATTAGTTACTTTATGGATTACTTTTCTAACCACAGGACTGGATCCTAGATTCAGTCCTGGGACATCTCCTGTAAACAGTTGAGTAAAAGCGTTTTGGTTACAGTCGTGATTTTTAAGGAATATTATTGTACTTTAAAGTTCACACTTAGAAACTTTTCTCATAGAATCACCAATGTTATCCTATGGAAGGAAATTCACTTAGAAGTTAAAAACTGTTATCGTTACTTTTTCTTACTCAGTGTTGGATCCTGGATCCAGCACTGGTGCATCTCCTGTAAACAGTTGAAAGAATGCGTTTAAGTCATACAAGCGATTTTTAGGAATATTTGTAGTTTGTGAAAATCGACACTTTGAAACTTTTCTGCTGAAAACCAGACAATGGATTCCTATGGAAGAAAATATAAGTTACTGGTAAGTACGGTTAAAATTACTTTTCAGGGTCAGTGCTGGGCTAAAAGATGCAGCACTGGGTTCTCTCCTGATAACAGGTGAGTAAATTGGAATTCGTACTTTGGTTGATTTTAGAGGAATATTATAAAGTTCCAAAACTCCACACTTAGAAGAATTTCCAAGTGAAACCAGTCAATGTTAGCCTATGGAAGGAAATTCAAGTTACTGGTAAGTACGGTTAAAATTACTTTTCAGGATTAGTACTGGGCTGAAAGATACAGCACTGAGGTCTCTCCTGATAACAGGTGAGTAAATCGGAATTTGTATTTCGGCTGATTTTAGAGGAATATTTTAAAGTTCCAAAACTCCACACTTAGAAGAATTTCCAAGTGAAAACAGTCAATGTTAGCCTATAGAAGGAAATTCAAGTTACTGGTAAGTACGGTTAAAATTACTTTTCAGGACCAATACTGGGCTGAAAGATACAGCACTGAGGTCTCTCCTTATAACAGGTGAGTAAATCGGAATTCGTATTTCGGCTGATTTTAGAGGAATATTTGTATGTTTCAAAAATCAACACTTTGAAACTTTTTCAACAAAAAGCAGGCAATGATATCCTATGGAAGGAAATTCAAGTTACTGGTAAGTACGGTTAAAATTACTTTTCAGGACCAGTACTGGGCTGAAAGATGCAGCACTGAGGTCTCTCCTTATAACAGGTGAGTAAATAGGAATTCGTATTTCGGATGATTTTAGAAGAATATTTGCACAATGGTGAAGGGAGGGGCGGGGCCTGAGGTGACATCTGTGCAAACGCGCCCCGTGGCGCGTTTTAAGCTGGGGATTAAGTCCCCTTGAATCCTGAGGGTCCCTAGGGGCCAACTAGCCCACCAGGAACCTCCAATATGCGCCAGAGGCTGCGTTGCAGAGACGTGTAGAGAGGCCACACCCCTTTACACCTCTCTGCAGCGCAGCTCTGTGGCGCTTTCTGGATGTACCTGTTGGGCTAGTTGGCCCCAGGGACCCTCAGAATTGAAGGGATTTAATTCCCCATCTTAAAATGCGCCACGGGGCCTGTTTGCACACATGTCACCTGAAGCCCCGCCCCTCCCTTCACCACTGTGCTAAACGCGCCCGTGGCGCGTTTTAAGTTGAGGAATTAAGTCCCCTTGAATCCTGAGGGTCCCCGGAGTCCAACTAGCCAACCATATACCTCCAAAAGCGCCACAGAGCTGCGTTGCAGAGAGGTGTAAAGGGCGTGGCCTCTGTACACCTCTCTGCAAGGCAGCCCCCTGGCGCATACTGGAGGTTCCTGGTGGGCTAGTTGGCCCCAGGGACCCCCAGTATTCAAGGGAGTCGTTCCCCCTCTGCAAACGCGCCAGGGCGCGTTTGTAGAGTGGTGAAGGAAGGGGGCGGGGCCTGCGGGCCCGATCGTTTTAAAAAAAAAAAAAAATGTTGTCCCCTGAAGGGGGCTCTGTAGCCCCCTTCCTTTTTCCAGTTTTTATGCCCTGGGGACCCCATCCCCAGGGCCTTACCCCTTTTTATTACAAATTAAAAAAAAAAACGGGGAAGGGGCCGCGTGGCCCCCTTCCCTGGGCCTGTATTGGCCCCGGGGACCCCATCCCCGGGGCATGGCCTCGATTTTTTTTTTTCGTAGGGAGGGGGCTGCGTGGCCCCCTCCTCAGGCCATTTAAGGCCCGGGGACCCCATCCCCTGGGGCCGGCCTTTCCGTTTTTTTTACTTTTTATTTTTTATTTTTTGGGGAGGGGGCCACGTGGCTCCCTCCCGAGCCTACTTGCCCGGGGACCCCATCCCCGGGGCTGGCCCTCTCGTTGGGGACTGTGGGGGGTCCCCAATCCCCCACAGTCCCGCCGGCTCCCGTGTCCTACGGGAGCCGGCATTGCTTTACACATGAGGAGCAGCTAACATGCTGTTCCCCATGTGGAAAGCAGTCGGCTTTGGATATTGGAAGAGAGGCAGGTTTCCCTGCTCTCTCTTCCAATATCCAAAGCAGTTTGCAATGACAGGACGGGAGCCGCGAGGCTCCGTCCTGTCATTACAAACAGCAGTGTCCCGGGGGTAGGCACCCGGGACACTGCAGGAGCCGGCCCTGGGGGTGGTGGTCCCCAGGGCCATCAAGGGCTCCAGGAGGAGGGCCGCGCGGCCCCCTCCCATTCAGTTCACAGCCCCGGGGAGGTGGTGGTCCCGGGGCTCTGAGGATCCGTAAAGGACCCCCATATTTAAATGTTTAGTGCCCGGGGAGGTGGCGGTCCCGGGGCGTGTGGGGGCTGGAGCCCCCACACAGGTTTTAATTAATAAAAAAAAGCCCCGGGAGGTGGTGGTCCCCGGGGCTGCGGGAGAGCTCAGAGCCCTCCCGCACCATTTTAAAAAAGCCCGGGGGTGGCAGTCCCTGGGGCTTGGGGGCCCTTTGAGGCCCCCACACGTTAAATTATCCCCCACCATGCCCCCGGGACTTGGGCCACCCGGAGGCAAAGCTACATCGAGCGCGGGAGACCGCGCTTCGGTTTTTCGGCAGGATTCGCGCACCCTGAGCGCATCCTGCCGATTTAAAAAATTTTTTTATTTTTTGCCCAGGGGTCCTTGTGGGACCCCTGAGCAAGCCTAGGGGTCAGGGTGTTTCTACCCTGCCCCCTTTGTGCGCTTTGCGCACTTGTTTCTGTCCCTCGGTTCTACCGAGGGACAAAATGGCTGCCAACATTTCCTGAATCGGAATGTTGACAGCCAGCTGACAACCAATTAACATGCAGCTCGTGATCGGGAGGGTACGCGGACCCTACTCGGCCATAGATATCACTATCTTTTTACTTTTGATTTTCTCAGCAACTACTGAACGGATTTACACCATTTAACAAAAGGGTTCTTTCTGAACCAAGAACTACCTCTTTGCCAAATTTGGTGTAATTCCGTTCAGCAGTTCAGGCTGTAGCCGTGTCTAAAGTTTCCTATGGAAAATTGCATGGGAAAACGCGTTTTGGGACCCCGGCTGACGAATCCCCCCCGAGACTTTCAGGGTAGGAGCGGACCGGGCCACAAAGTTTGAAAATTTTGCGAAGATACGTCAACCGGCAAGAGAGTTATTTCAAATAGAATGTCGCGGATTTCCTACGGATAATAGGTTGTAACTATAAACTGGCGACCGCCAGTACGTACGTGTACGTACGTACGTACACACACACACACACACACACACACACACACACACACACGTACACACACGTACACACACGTACACACACACGTACACACACGTACACACACGTACACACACGTACACACACGTACACACACGTACACACACACGCACACACACACACACACGCACACACACACACGTACACACACACACGTACACACGCACACACACACGTACACACACACGTACACACACACACACACACACACACACACACACACACACACACACACACACACACACACACACACACACACACACACACACACACACACCTCCATCCTACTAGTGGTCGCCAGTAAGTAGTTATAGTTAGGACCTAGTTTCCATAGGAAGAGCGTTTTTTTTAATATCATACCTTTGATGTCGTTTGACGAATCTCCATGAAATTTTCAAAACTAGTTTGCCAATCACTTAAGCTGCTGTTTGGCAAGTTGAGGGGTGATCCGTCAAGGGGGGGAGGGGGGAGAAGCGTTTTCCTCATGCAATTTCACCTAAAGGATTTTAGACACGACTGCAGCCCGAACAGCTGAAAGGAGGTACACCAAATTTGGCAGAAAATTAGATCTTTGTCCAGAAAGAATGCTTTTTGTAATTTGGTGTAAATCTGTACAATATTCTTAGAGTTATTAAAGTCAAACAATTTATAAATATCGTCATAAACGTGGATCCGTTGACTGGCTGGCCGCAACCTGACAGGAAAGTTGCAGTCGCCATTTTGTGCATTGGGACTCGGTTCCCAGAAGGGAAAATAAAATTTTAAAGTGGTAGAAGAGGTCAGGGTAGAGGTACCCTGACCCCATGTGACTGATGGAGGAGTCTGTAAGGGACCCCTCATGGGCATAATATGGTCTAAAAATGTTGTTTGGTTTTTTTAAGCGTTACGGTCCGTGGATCCACCGCAGCGCCTGCATGTATAGAAAGACTACATAAGTTACCTTACCTTATTTATGCAATTTTTAGTTTTAAAATATATAAAAATGAATGCTTGAATAAAATGTGTTTATAAACTTGTGAAAATGTAGATTAGTAAATTGAATTTATGGGTCAAATTGCAGAACAATTAATTTTTTTAAATCTGTGAAATTCACTAAAAAAAACAAAGGTTACAGGGATGTTATAGTTGGGGAATAGAATTTAAAAAACCTCAGACATTCACTGAGAAATACAAAGGTTACAGGGACGTTATAGTTAGGTTTAGATTTTACACATACAAAACCATAGAAATTCAGCAGTTACAGTTACCTGAGCAAACTATAACTTACGGCCCCACAATGCACTGCTTATGACCTCATATCAGATCACTCATGACATGGTCAGTGACATCGCTGATGACATCACTGACTACATCCAGTGAGTGGGAGTGTTTCGTAAATGTTTCTGACACTAAGATATATACTGAGCTACTGCATAAGTTAAAACACTATTCTTTCTGTACTTGTGAGTATTAGTATTTCTAACATATGTCACCTGAACTCTAATCCCGTTTGTAAAGTAGGTGTACTATATATGGGGCGTGGCTTGGCCGGCTGCAAGATGGCCGCACTCCAAGTGGGCTCTGCCGGCCAAGCTCATTATCCGGAAGAATCCTGCAGACAGCGACAAGTATGCTGCACAATAAGTGAATTCCCGGCTGTACCTCCACGCGAGGAATCGCCCCGTGCTGCTCCTGACCCTCGGCGCCTCGCGGGTCTGAGATCCGCCGCCCGTCTGCTGCACCAGGCCTGCGCCTCGTTGCCTGCGAGGCCCGGCCATCTTACCTCATTGCTGGGCTGTCTTGCCGGGCCTGTGGTTCGTCTGGGGGACTGCGAAGAATCCTGCTCTACGCTGCCCGGTGAGTGCCGCTGTCTCTGGGGTCTCTTGCGGCGGGACTGGGGGCCCGCGAGCTGTACCGCCCGGGCCATTTTCGCGCTTCTGTTCCCCATCTTTCCTCCATTCAGCGCCCGCTACGGCGGCTTAGTGTGCCTGGGCCTGGTGACGGGAGCGGCGCGCCCCCCACGTCTCCCCGCCGTGATTGCCCCAGACGGGGCGTGCTCTCCCGACCCCCCCCGGCTGCTGTGCTGTGAGTGGTGACTGGCGTCCCCCTCCCCCGCTGCGGCCTTCTCCGGTGGCCTCACCTTCATCTTGCTGCGCTGCCCCGGCCTCTAGTGGCCGCACCGATCCCCGCTCATCGGGAGCACCTGGCTCTGGGCCCACACTGCCACTGTCTTCGACCCCAGGCCTACTCCCCTGTGGCGCGGACTGAGCCTGCACCAGCCCTGGGATCGGCCTTGCTCCGGCTGGCGTGTGCTCCTGAGGGGTCCCCGGACTGCCAGACCCGACTCTGGGCCCCCGCCTCCAATTTACCCCGTCGGGGATCGGTTCCAGTGCATGCAGGCAGCCAGCTGTACTTCTCCGTTGTACTCACCTCCACTGTGTCGGCTCCTGCGGTGTGGCCCCCTCCTGCTCTGCCATCCTTCCTGCGCGGGGGAAACCGGTCCTGTGGTGCTGGTCCCTCGCTGGGCGGCTGACTACTTCTTTTGGTGGCTACTGATCTGCGCTGCTGGCGTTTCCGATCTCAGTTCGTCATGCAGAACCTCCGTTGAGTCTGTGGGGGCCGCACTCGCCAACCTGCTGCACCACCGGCCGGGGTCTCCACCTCCGGCTGGGTCCTACTATTCCCTCATCTCGGCTTGCTCCTCATAGCGACCGGCTGCCGCTGCCCATCTAGCCTGGTGACCCCGCCACCATCCCTGGGCTGTTCATTGCTGCTGCTCGTCTGTGGCTCATGTGGCACGTTTACTGACGCTGTTCCTTCTGGCCGCAAATTCCCCCCCTCCTGGTCTCAGGGGACATCTCTTGCCTGCTCCTGCCTGCCATGGGGAGGACTGACCCCAGACAGCCCAAGATCGCCTTCGATCAGCGCAGGTCGACTCGACAGGACGGTGCGAGCTCGGATGGTGGTGGCCCTCCGTCCACCATGGAGGCACCGCCTGCGCATGAAGATGACCTGAAGGCGATTATGCTTGACATTAAGTCCACTGTCACGGGCATTGCTGCCCAACTCGATCAACTGTCTGCCCGTCTGGACTCTGTAAAGGCCCGAGTTGACTCCCACGATGCTCGCCTCTTGCATGCCGAGTCCAGGATCTCGGACGCCGAGGACGCCGCCACGCAGGATCACCAAAAATTATTGCAGATGGACAAAATACTCGACATTATTCGAAACAAAAACCAAGATTTGGAGGCGCGCTCCCGGAGGAGCAACCTCCGCATCACAGGAGTGCCAGAATCCACCAATATTTCCCGTATGGAGGACTACGTGGAACAGCTTCTCCGGGAACTCTTCGGCGATGTCCTTTCCCCCCGTCTTCATTGTCGAGCGGGCACATCGTTCCCTCGGCCCACGTCCTGGCCCTGGCTTACCAGCTCGCCCCATCATTGCCAAAATCTTAAACTTCAGAGACCGTGACGCCATTCTCCGAGCGGCTCGTGAAAGGGGCAAAATAACTCATCAAGGCAACTCGCTCTCCTTCTACCCGGACTATACTATCGCTGTCCAGGCAGCTCGCCGCTAATTCCTCCCGGCAAAGCGGATCCTCCAAAAACACGATGTCCCTTACTCCTTGGCCTATCCGGCAAAGATGAGGGTCCGACAGGGCGCAAAAACATTCGTCTTCCCTGATCCCAGAGACGCCCTCGCTTTTGCTAAAAAGCTTGACAAATCGCCTCGCACCTCACCAACTAATTCTCAAGCGGCTGCAGCTGACCACCTCAGTGACAATGATTGACTGGCCGACTGTCCTCAAGATTCGGGGCCTGGTGCCCTGGGTGATGATGACCAACTTGTCCCAATTTTAGGGTACTGTTAACCCGCTGTCCCGGTTATGGTTGCGGGTTCATTCTGCTGCCCCTGATTCAAGGTCACCCCGCTTGCCCCTGTGTGGGCATATCCTTCGCTGTAATGCTCCTGGGATCAGCCAACATTGTTTTCTATTGTTACTCAGATATTATGTTGTCTGCGATATCGGTTTGCTTGGCCACCCTGCTCTGTCGGTGGGGGTGTATGCCGAGCCTCGCCATGCCTCTGCGGGATAATTCCCACTTTGAATCTGGACTCTTCCCTCCCCAGTTGGGGTTCCCTGGGGTGGTCGAGGGTGGTTTCTCAACCTGTTTGGGGGGTTGGTGTGGGCGGAGGGTGTGGGGGCCGTGGGGTTTTGTGGCCTCCTTCTGAGGCGTCTTTGTTTTGGTTCTTTTGTATTGTTCTGTTCTTCAGTCTACCCCGTGATGCCATTCTTTACTGGCTCTGCTTTGTCATGCTACATTGCTTTGCACACTACCCCAAGACCTTGCTCCTGGGCCGGACAGTTATTGGTATCCTCCTTCAGGGGCTCGACTCTAGCGCCTCCTACTGGCAACCCAGCGACTTGAAATGGCAGGCTCATAGTGGCCTTTGTTTTTCCCCTGGTTGTTGCTCCGCACATCGCTTTCTCAATTGCTTAACACTATCACATGCATCCGCACGAAGATCTGGGCCACACGTACCACACCATGTTCGATCACTTTTCACGACATGTCTGAATGACTGACATTACCTGTTGGACTTGGAACATCCGGGGTCTTAACGACCACCGCAAGGCTCGACTTGTACATGCGCATCTAGTTCGGCACAAAGTGGACATCTGTCTGCTGCAGGAGACTCACCTGCTTCCTGCATCTGCGGCCAGACTGCATTCTCGACACTGGGGAGAATCACACTCTTCTTACTACTCCAACTACTCTCGGGGGGGTCTCTATTCTTATACGTAGGGGGCTCCCCTGGCACACCTCCCACGCTATTACAGACCCCGTAGGGTGATTTGTTATCCTCCATGGCTCCCTACAGGCCCAACCTGTCACGATCGCTGCCATATATGGTCCCAATTCCGACGACCCAGATTTTTTTGCACAGGTGTGGCACCACATCTCCTCCCTTGGCCCCGCTGCACTCCTCTGGGGTGGAGATTTTAATGTCACACTATCCCCCGTCCTAGACCGCTCTGGCCCACATGCTTCCCACCCACGTGCCGCGGCATTCCTGAATTCCATTCTCACCGAGAACTCACTGTATGACGCTTGGCGCCGCACACATCCCGTGGCCCGTGAGGGCACTTGTGTCACCGGCACTCATGGCTGCTGGTCCCGGCTAGATCTCTGGATCTCCTCTCCTGACGCTCTTTCCTGGCTCACTTCCGTTGACCACATGGCGCGCACTCTCTCAGATCACGCTGCTGTTCGGCTCGGGCTCCGTCTACCCCTGTCCACCCGTCGCGCTTTCTCCTGGCGGCTACCGTCTAATGCCCTCCGTGACTCCGTCTTTTGCGACGAGATCCAGACCGCGATCACTAACTACTTTGAGCTCAATGAGGGCTCTGTGGATTCCCCTTCCACTCTTTGGGAGGGTTTCAAAGTCGTCATTCGCGGAGTGTGCATTTCTAAACAATCCGGGGTCCTACGCTCTATACGCACTACCCTCACTAAGCTGGAATCCGAAATTAAATGCCTGGACGCCTCTCAAGCTCTTGACCCTAGCCCCGACACACTCGCCCGCCTTCGCGAGAAACACATGGAGTTCGCCGAGGAGGCTCACAGAGAACTCTCGTTCCTTGGCAGGGAGGCCCCCGGAGGCCCCCGCTTTGGTGAGGGAGACCGGCCAGGTAAGACCTTGGCCAATCTTCTCCGTCCGGCCCGCGCTGCATCCTACATCATGGCGCTCCAGGACGGTGGCCCTGCTCGTACTACCTCCTCCGAGGAGATCAAGGCGCGTTTCGCGAACTTTTATTCGCAGCTGTACACTGCTGGTCCAGCTCCCCCGCGAGAGGCCCTCGAACAATATTTCGATACCCTCGATCTCCTGTGGCTCGAAAATCACCACCGGAAATATCTGGACGAGCCCTTTTCTAAAGAGGAAATCCTTGCCGCCATTAATGGTATGCCTGGTGACAAGGCCCCTGGTCCGGTCGGCCTGCCTGTCTCCTTTTATAAGACTTTTGCTTCACTGCTCGTGCAGCACCTGGCCGCCATGTATAATGAGTCCTTCGAGTGTGGCCAATTTCCACCTTCGCTCCGGGAGGCCATGCTGACCCTTCTTCTAAAACCGGATAAGCCCCCCCGAACTGCGTGACTCCTATCGGCCCCTGTCTCTCATCAATATCGATAACAAAATATTCGCCAAACTGCTTGCGTCGCGTCTTCTCCCTCTTATGCCGCTCATTGCCCGTCCGGACCAGACCGGCTTTATACCGGGTCGGGCAACCTCCCACAACCTTCGGACCATTTTTTCTGTCCTTCATCAGATCGATCCAGCGCTCCCTGCGGTGGCCGCCCTGCTCGATGCCACCAAGGCCTTCGACACCTTGGAATGGCCCTTCCTATTCTTTATCCTCCCACATCTCGGTTTCAGTTCAATATTTATTCGTAAAGTCTCAATATTGTACACTCTCCCCACCGCCCGTCTACGGATCAATGGCAGGGTATCAGATCCCATCCCTATCGGACGTGGCACCCGCCAGGGATGCCTGCTTTCGCCAATACTTTTCGCCATCGCGATGGAACCACTGGCGGCCCGACTTCGACAACACCATACCCAGAGGGGCATCGGGTTTGCGGCACGCGCCCTCCTGGTTTCTATGTATGCGGACGACATTACTTTATATGTCCGCCATCCCCAGGAACATCTAAGTCCTCTAGTGCGCGAGGTCATACGGTTTGGGGGCTATTCAGGCATACAGGTCAACTGGAACAAGTCAGTCCTCTTCCCTCTCACGGACGCCACCACTCCTTTTACCTCGGAATATCCCTTCGTCTGGGCGTCGGGTCCCACTCGCTATTTAAGTGTCTGGTTGACCAGGGACGTGGACGAACTTTGGAGGACTAACTTCGGTCGTGCGGTGGACTGGCTTGAGTCGAAGATCCCCTTTGGAGCCAGCTGCCCCTCTCGTTAGCTGGTCGAATAGCCATTGCCAAGATGGTCGTCCTCCCAAAATTCTTATATTTATTCCTCAACATACCTGTCCCCCTCACCGCCCACTTTTTTCGCAGGATTCGCTCGTTGATCATCTCTCTTCTCTGGGCCGGCAAGCAACCCAGGATCGCGTACGATGTACTCACCCTTCCGATGTCATGTGGCGGTCTCGGCGCCCCTAACTTCAAGCTCTATGCAATGTGTGCTCAGGCCAGTTTCCTGCACTTTTGGCTTCACCCCACTACTTTCCAGCCTCACGTGGCGGTTGAGGCGGATCTTGCTGCCCCGTGGCCGCTCGCCACTGCCTTGTTTGCTCCAGCAACACTCCCACGCACTGAAATAGACACGGTTGAGACCTTGCGATGGGCCTGGGAAGAAAAAAAAAGTAAGTCCGTTTTTATATAGCGCAGCTACTCACCCTTACGGGTCTCAAGGCGCTGGGGGCCGTAGTGGAAATTAAGTGAGCTATTGCCCAGAGTCACATGGTGCTGAGCTGAGCTGCCGCCGGAGCCGGGGATCGAACCGTGAACCCTGTGCTCCGAAGTCAGCTGCCCTGGCCGCTGCACCACACCTCTCCACCTCTCCAAACGACGAAGGGAAGGCCTTCGTCGTTTTTCCGGCGCCCCCTTGCTCTCGGCAAATTCGATGCCGATAGTCCGGCACCCGTCTTTTCCTCCTCTCCAACCATCTGGCATGGCTAAACATGCCACCCGCCTGGGGCTGAATACGGTTGTAGATCTCTATCCGGGGAGTACGTTCTATTCCCTGGCTGAAAATTCCGGCCCCATGGACACTCTGCTTTTTATCAGCTACGGGCCATCTGCCGGGAGCTGCACCCTGCGTTCCCTCTGCCTCCTACCTAGATGACCGCTCTTGAGTTCCTATATTCGTCTTCCTCCCCGCGGAAGTTGGTAACTAAACTATACGCCTTCACGCTAGCGGACACCACCATCTCCACTGATCGCGCTCGTGTGGCATGGGGCGAGGACCTTGGCATAGATATCTCTCAACCGGATTGGTTATACTGTTGTAAGCAGACTAAGCAGTTGTCCCCTAACTACCGCCTGCGCCTTATTCATTTTAAATACTTGCATAGGCTCTACCGCACCCCTGTTCAGTTGCACAAGTTGGGACTTATCCCCAATGACAGATGCCTGTGCTGTTCGGCTCCTGCGGCGGATTTCGCTTATCTTGCCTGGCTGTGCCCCAAGGTCGCCGATTACTGGCGTGAGGTCTGTTCTGCTATATCAGAGATCACCTCCTCTCCGGTTCAGCCTGACCCCCCGCTCTGCCTCCTCGGCTTTGTTCAATTCTGCCAGGACGCCTCCCGCCGCTTAACCGCCATGCTGCTTGTCCTTGCTCGGCGCAGGGTTTCCATGTGTTGGGGCCGCAAACCTTCACCTAAATTCACTCAATGGCTTGAGGATGCATCGTGCTGCCAGACCCTCTTATCCGAATTCTGGGACCTTATGCCAGCAAGATCTCGCCCACACAACATTTGGGGGCCCCTTGTGTCAAACCTCCTTGCCCGTTCCTCCCAGCGCCTGGCTTCCTCTCCCGCGCTCCCCGCCGGCACTCCGCCCGCGGCGGCCGCAGGTGCAGGACAGTAATGGGCCTCACCCCCTGCTCCTTCCCCTTCTCAGCAGGGCCTACCCCTCCACCCGAGCCCTGTGCGCCATATGCCAATGACTGTTTATTGTCCAAACGTGCCTGTATACTATTTGCCATGATGTCGTTTTCTACTGTTACGAGCTATTGGTCCCTTATGCGATCTTCATTTGTACTCATGTGCATGATGTTGTGATTTAGTGTAAGAATGCAATTTGTTTTTGCAATTCTGTCAATAAAGGTTTTTGAAAATCAAAAAAAAAAAAAAAAAGTAGGTGTACTATATATGAGTGAACAAAGCCTCTACGCGGACACATGTCCCCTGCTGATGTAAGTGTATGGTAGTGCTTTACGACAGCCATCACTGTGGAGAGAAGTCTCATTGAATAGCTTAGACTGAGTATAGTTGTGTTTTACGACATACTGACCACTTTGCTTAGACCTCTCTCCTTTGTGATGAATGAGAGAAATAGTAGTTCGTAATAAATTCATCTGCCACAGACCTCTCTCTAGAGTGATGGCTCAGTGTAGTAGTGGTTTGCAACAGACTGATCTCTCTGCTGGACACCTTTCTCCAGGATGAAGAATAGATTTACTATTGGTTTGTGACACAGTGGCCTGTCCGCTAAGACCTCTCTTCTAGATGTGTGTTGTAGTGGTTTGTGTAAAATTAACGTCTGCACTAAAACCTCTTTCTAGGTTGACAAATGGTGTTGTGATTTGCAATAGACTAGCATGTACGGTTAGATGTCTTACTTTGGACATTAGTGCTTAAAGTAGTAGTTTAGAAGAGAGAGGCCTATCCACTGAGAACTCCCTCCTGGGTGATAAGTGAGTGTAGTAGTTACTAAGTTTACAGTGAGCTTTCTGCCGTACGTCTCTCACCGGCTTCCTTTTCTTATTTTAAAAATGTAAATGATATTTTATAAAGCATTTTGAAGTTTACTTAGCTGGATGATGTCATGAGTGATGTCATGAGTGATGTCATGCGTGATGCCATTTGAGATGTCATCTGTGATGTCACTGACCATGTCATGGGTGATGCAATATGTGAGGTCATAAGCAGTGCAGTGCAGGGGGTGAAAATTATAGTTAGCTCAGGTAACTAGAACTGCTGAATTTCTATGTAGGGCAGCAGAGGGGCAACCTCAGCCCCAAGAGGGTGGGACGTGACTTGTACCACTGCAAGATCCCAATCAGCAGAGATCAACAGTCTCTTCCATGCCCTCAAGGTGATAGGTACCTAGCCTTCTGTTTTAAACCCTAAGCATTGGCTGCAGTAGAGAAGGGTGCTGCCACTTCCACAGGGATGAAGGGGATCAGCTACTATGACTGCATGGTGCCCACAGCAAGTAGAAGCAGTTGCTGCCCCCCGGCAGGGATGGACATAGACAGTACCAGCGACTGCAGATGAGAGGGTGTACACTGGCGCCATGGGGGTAAGAGATACGGGGCTGCACCCTTTCTTGCCCTAGCCCTACAACAGACTGACTTTTCAGACCTTGGCCCTGCGTTACTATAAGCTGAAGTGACATCCAACCCATCCTCTGGACCTTGATGCCGGCAAATTAAACCTCAGAGGGTTCCTTCTACCTCTTGGGCTTGCACAGCATGTCGCTGGTGTCCCCGAAGGCCCAAATGACCTACCTGGCTTGGGGTATTCAGGAGTATCGTCCAGTGGCCAATTCTTCTCGTCCAACGATGTCAGTTTGAGCTGGTCCAGGGACTGGCTGGTATTGTCCAAGCCCAGGTCATCCTGCAGGTCCGTGAGGGGGTCGCTGGCCATGCTGCCTTCTCCAGATGCCAAGACCAAAGCCTACAATGGGGAACTGTAAAGAGAGGTGCTTCAGGCAAAGGAAATCCACAGTGTGCAGAGTCAAGTATCCCCTCCATGGGGCCACGTACGCTACGCCACAGCCCTGCACCCACCACCACACATACAATCCACAACAGTATAACAGGTTCAACAAGCATTTGCAATACAATAGGTCTCTCATTTACGCGAGTTTGAGCTATTGACATTGCAAATAACAATGCCTTTTATTTTTGTTTTTGTTTTCAAAACATAAATAAAAGGCATTTTCATTTACAATGCCAATAGCTTAAACTCGCGTAAATGCGAGACCTATTGCATTGCAAATGCTTGTCATGGAAATGCAGTCTGGGGACCATGCAAGCAGTGCTGGACTGGCCCGCCCGAGCGTGCACGGCTTCACCAGGGCTCCACCCCCGAAGTTTCAGCAGTGAAAGTAGGCACAATGAGCGAGGGAGCGCACCCGCTCGGCTGCGAACACAACTTTATTGAAATGCACTGAATCAGCTAACTGGTCTGCCCTGTCCCATGCAGGGGGCGCTCTGTCCAGAAGACAAATGAAGATGAGGGGGTTGGAGAGGGACAATGCCGGCTACGGTGGCTAATGAGCAACCACCCCCCCCCCCCGGCATGCATGGAAGCCTCCACACGTAGGGACAATTGGAAGCAAAAGAAGCCAGCACTTCGTCTTTAGTGGCAATTTGTAGCAGGATACGGTTCTAAAAAACCATGAAATGCAACAAGCGGGCCACCCGAGGAGCCCCTCTGAAGCTGGGCGAGCGATGAAGCACACAGGAGGCAGAGGGAGCACCTCTAGCCGGGTGGGACTCAACACAGGCCGTGCTTACTTTACACGGTGCACGGGCACAGCCTGGCAGAGGCAAATGAACCACAACTCAGTAGCTGGCACCTTCCCGGGGTACACAGCAGTAGGGCACCCTGTATGCATCTAACCGGACTCCTCCGAGAAGTCCTGCTCTGGAAGCGGCCCAGACTGACCCTGGGTGTACGTACGCCGGTACCACGGCTGTTGTCCCCCTCAAGGAGTCTGCAGTGGGGTCCTGGCAACACGGCGTCCGCGGGTAAACAAAGTAACGCGGCCGACATTACGTGAAAGCGCACGTCGCGCTTGTTAAAATAAATAAATAAGTATTCCCTGGCTGATATTACGTAGAAGCGCACAACACAATGTAACACAGCCGACATTACATAAGAGCGCACAACGGAGGGCTCCTCTGCAGGGCGTTGCCATTGTGCTAATACAAGAAAAAAGTGCTTAGCGGCTAATTAAGAGACACCGTGTCACGCCGCGAGTAAAAGATCCAGTCCGGGTGGGCAGGGCCAAAAGGAGACAGGGCGGTAACAAGGAGGGTCTAAAAAGCCTCACTGACAATAGAAAGCCAGTGTTTAGCATGCACGATGACGCAAGCCAATGGAAAGAAGGGGCGGAGCCTAGACTCCACTTCAGAAATTGGCTTGATTACAAGAAGCCTCGCAGAGCGAGCAGCGCATGTGCGCTGCAACGCTAGGCGAGACTTAAAAAGGATCCTGTGTCACAACACTCTAAGTTACCTTATGGGGCTCTGTGTCACAGCACCGGACTGTAACCTATGGAGGGCTGTGCGTATCAATACTGGACTCTGAGATGGAAACTGGTCGTTGCCTTGACAAGAGCAGCAGCGGCATCCCAGGGGTGGGGGGGCTGCCACAGCGGCAGAGGAACAGTGCAACGGTGAGAGCAGGGCCCTAGCAAGGCGGCGCAATGAAGAAATTCAACATCAGGAAGGTGCTGGACAGCCTGACCGCCTCAACGTCCACCGCCGTACAGCCTGGGAGCAAGGAGGCGGACATCCCTGAGAGCCTGCACTCTGAGTACTTCCAGCTCTGAAAGACTGTACGCTATGGATTCCCTTGTCAGCCATCAGCCCTGGCATTTGATCCTGTACAGAAGATCTTGGATCACTGGATGGTTTTGTAAACGCCATGAATATGTTTTTGTTGCCTTTTGATTTGAGCACTTTTGATCCAGCCAGTGATACCATGGGACGTCAGAAGGTGAAAGATTCACTGGTGGTAACCCGCTATAGACGGGGATCATGCCTCACCCCACCCTGGCATGGGGCTCAAGGGGGCTCTCTGTCCTGGAGACATTGTCTTCCCCTATTGACGCCCCATGGGATCACTGGATGGTTTTGTATTTGCCATGAATATGTTTTAATGTCTTTTGATTTGGGCACTTTTGAGCAGCAGCACTTATTTATAGGTCCTGAAGAAAGCTGCAACACCCTCCTGTGTCACAGGCTGAAACCTGTTGACCTCTTTTTAACACTAAAGCGGGTTGAATCACTCACCCAGTGCTATGTTGTTTTTTAACCCTAGCCCAGGGTAGTCCCAATAAAGTAATTTGTGAGCCCTGTATTTAGTTTTAACCATCACTTTTACTTCCTCTGCTGCCCTCACCACCCCGAGCTCATCAGCTTGGTGTTTAGTGTACATCCCATGGTACAAAAACATTCCCGAGCTCCTCCCGCTCAGTGAGGGGGTTGTAGCTCGTACCGCGACTCGGCATCACAGTCCGAGGAGGTTCCCAATGATGAAGCGTGCCACCTACAGTGGGTGAGGGGAACCGTCCTATACAAGGGACACTCCACGACGGTTAGTTGTCAGCTAGGCTTAAAATGTTCATAGACCCAAGGGTCTCGTTTTGTGGAGTAGGGGAGGTAACCCTGCAGGTCTTAAAACCTCCTCGGGCCCCGTCTTGGTGTTATTCCAGATTTTACCATATCAGGCTGCGCGCTATCCACTTTTTAGTGGCTGCTTGGTTTACCAATCTCCCTAGCTGTCCCTGTGACCATGCTTCCTGTAAAGCACCTTGCACTTTAAGTTGTTTGGCACTTTGCATAGGAAGCATATTCTGGTTCCGGTATTGCGTGCTGCAAATGTCAGACATCACAAGACAGCTCTTGTTGTCTTGCAATACCTGGAACCATCACCTATGTTATGCAGTGATTAATCGTATTATAAGTTCTTTAGCCACCAGGAAGAAGTTTGGCACAGGAACCATCTGTAGAACAACAATGAACATGTGAGCGAGCTCCGCGCCTGAATGAGGACATAAGATTCCTTCCTTATCTGGGTTTTGTATTCTCCTTTTATAGGTCCTATTAGTATTTCTATTATTTGTGTAAGAACGTGTGTTTTATCCTGTTTTATAAGAACTGTGCTTTTAGGGCTGGGTGTTAGTCGACAGAACTGATCGATGAGGAACCCAGTGTTTTTAATTGACCGTTTCAGAGGGTTTTATCATCATAGTGCTATGTCATTTTATCGAGCTCCCCGACGCCGCGCCATTGAGCCAAATGATGCTTTTATAGGGGACTCCAAATACCCCCGTCAGCACAGCGGCCCCATTGCTGAGGGTTTTGTGGTCAGGCTGCTGTGAGAGTGGACCTTTGGCTGCACATGATATGGATCGTTTAGAGGGCTCGGGGCTTTGTCACTCGTATGCTGTACTGCATGATAAAATATTTTTTCATGGTTTTTCATCTATTTTTATTGCTGATGTACTTGTATGGCTAATTTAGCCGAATAAAGTAAATTTGACTGACTGACGTCTACTTTCTTTAGTTTAACTCCGTGTTACCCCAAACAGGAGCTGAAGCCACAGGCTGCGGCAGCTGGAGTCTCGCCAGAACTTCTCTGCCCTTAGTCAATAAACTAAATATTTATTTCCAGCACCTGGTGTCCAAGCCGGATCTTTTTGCTCCCTGTACTTCAGTGGCAGCTGACGACTGAGGGTGGGAGGCAAGGGCAGGCGAGGCGAGGGCAGGCGGGGCTGGGGGAGCGCCAAGCCAACAGAAGGTGGAGGAGGCTGATATACGGAAGCACATAGACAACGGAGGGCCGGCGAGAGGGGCTGGGGCAGCCAACAGACAATGGAAGGGTTAGGGAAGCAAACTGACAAGGTGGTGGGTGGGAAGCACTGAACGGCAACTGAAGAAGGGAGAGGAAGAGGAACATGGAGAAAAAGTCAACAAAGGAGACAGCAGGAAAACACACACACAGTCTCGGAGTGCGTAAACAAAAAGAAAACAGTAGCGTCTGAAAAATGAGCAGTGGAAGGGCACAAGTAAGGCGTGCATGCTCCAGGGTAGGGAAGGAAGGGCACAAGTAAGGCATGCATGCTCCAGGGGAGGGACGGGAGGGCACAAGTAAGGCATGCATGCTCCAGGGTAGGGACGGAAGGGCACAAGTAAGGCATGCATGCTCCAGGGTAGGGAAGGAAGGGCACAAGTAAGGCATGCATGCTCCAGGGTAGGGACGGAAGGGCACAAGTAAGGCATGCATGCTCCAGGGTAGGGACGGAAGGGCACAAGTAAGGCATGCATGCTCCAGGGTAGGGAAGGAAGGGCACAAGTAAGGCATGCATGCTCCAGGGAAGGGACGGAAGGGCACAAGTAAGGCATGCATGCTCCAGGGTAGGGAAGGAAGGGCACAAGCGAGGCGTTCATGCTCCAGGGTAGGGACGGAAGGGCACAAGTAAGGCATGCATGCTCCAGGGGAGGGACGGAAGGGCACAAGTAAGGCATGCATGCTCCAGGGGAGGGACGGAAGGGCACAAGTAAGGCATGCATGCTCCAGGGGAGGGACGGAAGGGCACAAGTAAGGCATGCATGCTCCAGGGTAGGGAAGGAAGGGCACAAGTAAGGCATGCATGCTCCAGGGTAGGGAAGGAAGTGCACAAGTAAGGCATGCATGCTCCAGGAGAGGGACGGAAGGGCACAAGTAAGGCATGCATGCTCCAGGGGAGGGACGGAAGGGCACAAGTAAGGAGTTCATGCTCCAGGGTAGGGAAGGCAGGGCACAAGTAAGGCATGCATGCTCCAGGGTAGGGTAGGAAGTGCACAAGTAAGGCATGCATGCTCCAGGGTAGGAACGGAAGGGCACAAGTAAGGCATGCATGCTCCAGGGTAGGGAAGGAAGGGCACAAGTAAGGCATGCATGCTCCAGGGTAGGGACGGAAGGGCACAAGTAAGGCATGCATGCTCCAGGGTAGGGAAGGAAGGGCACAAGTAAGGCATGCATGCTCCAGGGTAGGGAAGGAAGGGCACAAGTAAGGCATGCATGCTCCAGGGGAGGGCGGAAGGGCACAAGTAAGGCGTTCATGCTCCAGGGAAGGGACGGAAGGGCACAAGTAAGGCATGCATGCTCCAGGGGAGGGAAGGAAGGGCACAAGTAAGGCATGAATGCTCCAGGGAAGGGACGGAAGGGCACAAGTAAGGCGTTGATGCTCCAGGGAAGGGAAGGAAGGGCACAAGTAAGGCATGCATGCTCCAGGGTAGGGACGGAAGGGCACAAGTAAGGCGTGCATGCTCCAGGGTAGGGAAGGAAGGGCACAAGTAAGGCATGCATGCTCCAGGGTAGGGACGGAGGGGCACAAGTAAGGCATGCATGCTCCAGGGTAGGGACGGAGGGGCACAAGTAAGGCATGCATGCTCCAGGGTAGGGAAGGAAGGGCACAAGTAAGGCATGCATGCTCCAGGGTAGGGAAGGAAGGGCACAAGTAAGGCATGCATGCTCCAGGGGAGGGAAGGAAGGGCACAAGTAAGGCATGCATGCTCCAGGGTAGGGAAGGAAGGGCACAAGTAAGGCATGCATGCTACAGGGGAGGGTCGGAGGGGCACAAGTAAGGCGTTGATGCTCCAGGGTAGGGAAGGAAGGGCACAAGTAAGGCATGCATGCTACAGGGGAGGGACGGAGGGGCACAAGTAAGGCGTTCATGCTCCAGGGGAGGGACGGAAGGGCACAAGTAAGGCATGCATGCTCCAGGGTAGGGAAGGAAGGGCACAAGTAAGGCATGCATGCTCCAGGGGAGGGACGGAAGGGCACAAGCGAGGCATGCATGCTCCAGGAGAGGGACGGAAGGGCACAAGTAAGGCGTTCATGCTCCAGGGTAGGGAAGGAAGGGCACAAGTAAGGTATGCATGCTCCAGGGTAGGGAAGGAAGGGCACAAGTAAGGCATGCATGCTCCAGGGGAGGGATGGAAGGGCACAAGTAAGGCGTTGATGCTCCAGGGGAGGGAAGGAAGGGCACAAGTAAGGCATGCATGCTCCAGGGTAGGGACGGAAGGGCACAAGTAAGGCATGCATGCTCCAGGGTAGGGAAGGAAGGGCACAAGTAAGGCATGCATGCTCCAGGGGAGGGAAGGAAGGGCACAAGTAAGGCGTGCATGCTCCAGGGTAGGGAAGGAAGGGCACAAGTAAGGCGTTCATGCTCCAGGGTAGGGAAGGAAGGGCACAAGTAAGGCATGCATGCTCCAGGGTAGGGAAGGAAGGGCACAAGTAAGGCATGCATGCTCCAGGGTAGGGACGGAAGGGCACAAGTAAGGCATGCATGCTCCAGGGTAGGGAAGGAAGGGAACAAGTAAGGCATGCATGCTCCAGGGTAGGGACGGAAGGGCACAAGTAAGGCATGCATGCTCCAGGGTAGGGAAGGAAGGGCACAAGTAAGGCATGCATGCTCCAGGGTAGGGAAGGAAGGGCACAAGTAAGGAGTTCATGCTCCAGGGTAGGGACGGAAGGGCACAAGTAAGGAGTTCATGCTCCAGGGGAGGGACGGAAGGGCACAAGTAAGGCATGCATGCTCCAGGGTTGGGACGGAAGGGCACAAGTAAGGCATGCATGCTCCAGGGTAGGGACGGAAGGGCACAAGTAAGGCATGCATGCTCCAGGAGAGGGACGGAAGGGCACAAGTAAGGCATGCATGCTCCAGGAGAGGGACGGAAGGGCACAAGTAAGGCATGCTTGCTCCAGGGTAGGGAAGGAAGGGCACAAGTAAGGCATGCATGATCCAGGATAGGGAAGGAAGGGCACAAGTAAGGCATGCATGCTCCAGGGTAGGGAAGGAAGGGCACAAGTAAGGCATGCATACTCCAGGGGAGGGATGGAAGGGCACAAGTAAGGCATGCATGCTCCAGGGGAGGGATGGAAGGGCACAAGCGAGGTGCATGCTCCAGGGGAGGGATGGAAGGGCACAAGCGAGGCATGCATGCTCCATGGTAGGGAAGGAAGGGCACAAGCGAGGCGTTCATGCTCCAGGGTAGGGAAGGAAGGGCACAAGTAAGGCATGCATGCTCCAGGGTAGGGAAGGAAGGGCACAAGTAAGGCATGCATGCTCCAGGGTAGGGAAGGAAGGGCACAAGTAAGGCATGCATGTTCCAGGATAGGGAAGGAAGGGCACAAGTAAGGCGTGCATGCTCCAGGGGAGGGAAGGAAGGGCACAAGTAAGGCGTGCATGCTCCAGGGGAGGGACGGAAGGGCACAAGTAAGGCATGCATGCTCCAGGGTAGGGACGGAAGGGCACAAGTAAGGCATGCATGCTCCAGGGGAGGGACGGAAGGGCACAAGTAAGGCATGCATGCTCCAGGGTAGGGAAGGAAGGGCACAAGCGAGGCGTTCATGCTCCAGGGTAGGGAAGGAAGGGCACAAGTAAGGCATGCATGCTCCAGGGGAGGGAAGGAAGGGCACAAGTAAGGCATGCATGCTCCAGAGTAGGAAAGGAAGGGCACAAGCGAGGCGTTCATGCTCCAGGGGAGGGATGGAAGGGAAAAGTAAGGCGTTCATGCTCCAGGGGAGGGACGGAAGGGCACAAGTAAGGCGTGCATGCTCCAGGATAGGGACGGAAGGGCCAAGTAAGGCATGCATGCTCCAGGGAGGGACAGAAGGGCACAAGTAAGGCGTTGATGCTCCAGGGAGGGACAGAAGGGCACAAGTAAGGCGTTGATGCTCCAGGGTAGGGAAGGAAGGGCACAAGTAAGGCATGCATGCTCCAGGGAGGGACAGAAGGGCACAAGTAAGGCGTTGATGCTCCAGGGTAGGGACGGAAGGGCACAAGTAAGGAGTTCATGCTCCAGGGGAGGGTCGGAAGGGCACAAGTAAGGCATGCATGCTCCAGGGTAGGGAAGTAAGGGCACAAGTAAGGCATGCATGCTCCAGGGTAGGGAAGGAAGGGCACAAGTAAGGAGTTCATGCTCCAGGGTAGGGAAGGAAGGGCACAAGTAAGGCGTTCATGCTCCAGGGGAGGGACGGAAGGGCACAAGTAAGGCATGCATGCTCCAGGGTAGGGACGGAAGGGCACAAGTAAGGCATGCATGCTCCAGGGTAGGGACGGAAGGGCACAAGTAAGGCATGCATGCTCCAGGGTAGGGAAGGAAGGGCACAAGTAAGGCATGCATGCTCCAGGGTAGGGAAGGAAGGGCACAAGTAAGGCGTGCATGCTCCAGGGGAGGGACGGACGGGCACAAGTAAGGCATGCATGCTCCAGGGTAGGGACGGAAGGGCACAAGTAAGGCATGCATGCTCCAGGAGAGGGAGGGAAGGGCACAAGTAAGGCATGCATGCTCCAGGGTAGGGAAGGAAGGGCACAAGTAAGGCATGCATGCTCCAGGGTAGGGAAGGAAGGGCACAAGTAAGGCATGCATGCTCCAGGGTAGGGAAGGAAGGGCACAAGTAAGGCATGCATGCTCCAGGGGAGGGATGGAAGGGCACAAGTAAGGCATGCATGCTCCAGGGGAGGGATGGAAGGGCACAAGCGAGGCATGCATGCTCCAGGGGAGGGATGGAAGGGCACAAGCGAGGCATGCATGCTCCATGGTAGGGAAGGAAGGGCACAAGCGAGGCGTTCATGCTCCAGGGTAGGGAAGGAAGGGCACAAGTAAGGCATGCATGCTCCAGGTAAGGGACGGAAGGGCACAAGTAAGGCATGCATGCTCCAGGGGAGGGACGGAAGGGCACAAGTAAGGCGTGCATGCTCCAGGGTAGGGAAGGAAGGGCACAAGTAAGGCATGCATGCTCCAGGGTAGGGAAGGAAGGGCACAAGTAAGGCATGCATGCTCCAGGGTAGGGACGGAAGGGCACAAGTAAGGCATGCATGCTCCAGGGGAGGGACGGAAGGGCACAAGTAAGGCGTGCATGCTCCAGGGTAGGGAAGGAAGGGCACAAGTAAGGCGTGCATGCTCCAGGGGAGGGACGGACACAAGAGGAGGAAGGAATGCCTATGGAAGCTGATGAATAAGAGAGTGACAATGAAGCGAAGCAGAGGGCGGGCTCTAAGCCCACCGTAAGATAACAATAGGTCTTCCTACAGACAGTGCATGTGCTATCTAAGGCAAGACCTAAACAGTCTCTTTTTCTAATTTGACAGACAAACATGCTTAACAGATACTCTGTACCACTTTTACCAAGCATTTGCACCAGAGTCACACAAGGTAGTGCACAAACTCTTGCAAGGGCATTTTCATCTTAGCCCAAGTTTGTTTGCGCTAGAAAGGTGCCCTTTTCTCAGCACATTTAGTGTTTGTGTTACTGTGCACTACTTTGCACCAAGTGAGTGTTACTCAGGTGTAACCTGGGTAGATTAGTGCAAGCATCCATAGTTTCTGACGTAAAGTCAAATTTATTATGACAGCCAGAACAGGCTTTGCGTCAAAAAGTAACGCCTCCTTGAAGAAGGTGCTAATATGGTGTAATCGTTTAATTTCTGTTAACATTCCGCAGATTGCACGTGCGCTGCACTGTACAACATATATAATGAGTGCAATGTTTAAGAGTTTCTCTAGCTATGGGATTTTGTATTGGAAGGGTGTGTTTCCAGTACAAATCCTATGGTACACAGCGCGCGCACACACACACCATGGTGTGCAGGTTGTGTGTGGCACTAGGGAGCTCATTTGTGCACCAGCGGACAAGTAGTGAGCAATATGGCTCTGCGTGCATTCTCAACCTTCCACAGTTCAGTGCAACAACTTTGGCTGCGGTGCTGCACCCCTTGGAGTGCATGCCCGGCCTCCCCAGCCTCAAACCTCTCACACTCAGGCGGTCAGCAGCAATGAAACTGGAGAAGAATCTGGGAGTGTTACTTCTCCTTTATTACTTCACATCACCTCTTCTACCTCCACTTGCACAAGTACCTCCATCCTCTATCTCCGCTCTCTTCACCTCACCTCTTCTACGACTACCTCCATCTCCGCTCTCTTCACCTCACCTCTTCTACCTCCACTTCTACGAGTACTTCCATCTCCGTTCTCTTCACCTTACCTCTTCTACCTCTACTTCTACGAGTACCTCCATCTCTGCTCTCTTCACCTCTTCTACCTCCACTTCTACGAGTACTTCCATCTCCGTTCTCTTCACCTTACCTCTTCTACCTCAACTTCTACGAGTACCTCCATCCTCTATCTCCGCTCTCTTCACCTCACCTCTTCTACGAGTACCTCCATCCTCCATCTCCGCTCTCTTCTCACCTCACCTCTTCTACCTCCACTTCTACGAGTACCTCCATCTCCGCTCTCTTCACCTTACCTCTTCTACCTCACCTCTTCTATGAGTACCTCCATCCTCCATCTCTGTTCTCTTCACCTCTTCTACCTCCACTTCTATGAGTACCTCCATCCTATATCTCTGCTCTCTTCACCTCACCTCTTCTACGAGTACCTCCATCCTCTATCTCCGCTCTCTTCAACTCTTCTACCTCCACTTCTACGAGTACCTCCATCTCCACTCTCTTCACCTCACCTCTTCTACCTCCACTTCTACGAGTACTTCCATCTCCGCTCTCTTCACCTTACCTCTTCTACCTCAACTTCTACGAGTACCTCCATCCTCTATCTCCACTCTCTTCACCTCACCTACCTCCACTTCTACGAGTACCTCCATCTCCGCTCTCTTCGCCTTACCTCTTCTACCTCACCTCTTCTATGAGTACCTCCATCCTCCATCTCTGCTCTCTTCACCTCTTCTACCTCCACTTCTACGAGTACCTCCATCCTATATCTCTGCTCTCTTCACCTCACCTCTTCTATCTCCACTTCGAGTACCTCCATCTCCGCTCTCTTCACCTTACCTCTTCCTCCACTTCTACGAGTACCTTCATCATCTATCTCCGCTCTCTTCACCTCACCTCTTCTACCTCCACTTCTACGAGTACCTTCATCATCCATCTCCGCTCTCTTTACCCCACTTTTGTCTACCTCACCTCTCTCAACATACCCCACGTACATTACTTGAATTCAGCTCTCTGTACCTCACTCTCAAGACCTTGCCCCCAGAAATGTTGTACATTAGGCCAAGTATGAAATAGTGCAGACAGGATACTAGAAGTAATGTGGGGTCATAGAAATCAACGAGTGTTAACTGTTGTTTGGGGAGTAGGAACACCAAGGTAAAACAGGCATCTGAACACTACACAAAGCAAAGCCCCGAGGTACAGGGGGGACACCATTCAGTATGAACCCTATGAACACCTGTGAGACATGGGAATCTCGCGGACCCCTTATCACATTCTGCAGGGGACCCCCAAACCTTTTAAGACATGCCACTGCCCTCTAGGCACCCAACCAAAGCCTTCCGTACTTGGTGACGTCCAATAGCGACCTGCACCCACCCACCCTCTCCAGAGAGTCCACATAGATGTGAATTCAAGACTATATGGCACCCACGCTATGAAAGATCTACTGCTCACAGCATCCTGTGAAAAGCTGTCAACAAAAATCACCCGCTGCTGCTGGGACAACAAACTGACACCAGGTCACAATATTCAAGGTGGCAGCACCGCATCTGGACCTCAACCACCTCAGAAAGATGCCACCCTTACAGTATTCCAAAAACACCACAACATTCACTTCTTCAAACTCACCCCCAAACCACCCAAGTAGCCTCAAGGGCAAGTGCCGCCTGCCCCACATAGCATAGCTTGTTCATACCTTCTAAAAACCACCACTTTCTACCCACCACCTCCAACTCTCTAACTCAACTAGACTCCTACCCTGCCATCCCTCTCACACAGCGACGCCTGTCCGTACCTATCAAAAGCCACCAATTTCTGCCAACCACATCCAACTCAACTAGACCCCTACCCTGCCCTCCCTCACATAACGCAGCCTGTTTACACCTGCCAAAAACCACCACTTTCTGCCCACCACCTCCAACTCTCTAACTCAACCAGACTCCTAGCCTGCCCTCCCCTTCACATAGCGCAGCCTGGTCAAACCTGTCAAAAACCACCACTTTATGCCCATCACCTCCAACTCAACTAGAATCCTACCCTGCCCTCCCTCACATAACACAGCCTGTTTACACCTGCCAAAAACCACTACTTTCTTCCCAGCACCTCCACCTCTACGACTCAACCAGACTCCTAGCCTGCCCTTCCTCTCACATTGCGCAGGCTGTTCCTACCTGCCAAAAACCACCTCTTTCTGTCCACAACCTCCGACTTTCTAAACGAACTAGACTCCTACCCTGCCATCCCTCACATAGTGCAGCCTGTTCACACCTGCCAAAAACCACCACATTCTGCCTCAACTAGACTCCTGGCCTGCCCCCATCCCCCCCCCCATAGTGCAGCCTGTTTATACCAGTCATAAAAATGTTTTTTTTTTTTTTTAAACGTTCTGCCCTCCAACTCAACTAGACTCCTGACCTGGTTGCCTCATGGACTGCTTTTCACCTTACAATACCTGCGCAGCACTGCAACACCCCTCGTGTGGTGGGCGTGGGTGAAAATATAGTCCACAAGAATGCAGACTAGAACAGAGTCAAAAATATAAAATGCAAAACTAAAAACAAATTTTTAAAAAAAACGACCTAGAAAACATGATCCGTTCATATTCTCAACATGCTGCTCACGCCTCGTGAGATACCCCGGGTGTGAGCTGAGCTCGCTTGACGTGGGGATTGTAAAACTGGCCACAGGGTGTGCAGCTGCTCGTGGTCGGTCTTCACCTTTGTGTGTTGTCGGTGTCTATTCTTGTACTTTCCACGTTTACATCTATCGCTTCACAAGACACGTGCATGGACAGTCCAGTGGGCGTGTAAACAGAGATGGTGAGGCTGTCATTGGGTCTGGCCGTGCAGATGCAGCTGCCACTGACCTTGCGCGTGTGTTTCTTCCGACTTTGAAACTGAACGGTTTATGTTCTAATATTCGTGAGAATATCGTGTTGTTCGCTAGAGAAGAACTGAAGGTCCCAAGCTGTCCTGCTGCCGGGTCCAACAATCCCTGAACCCCAAGAGCCTCAGGGCCCCCAGACCCGCTCCTCAAACATTATTAACACGTGCCTGCGCTGGGGGAGGCTGCAGCCGCCGTGTGTGGCACAGGCACGGCTGGGGCTCGTGTTCTGCCCACCAAGGCCTCCTCGGGTGGATGTTATCTGGTCCCTTCGGTTCTCGGCCCTATCGCCTCTGCGCAGCCCTTCCCGTCCCAGGCCGCACCTTCCGCCTCTTGCAAAAGAGCTTTGGTGTTGTGGATCGCCGCCGAGGATCACACGCTGCGCTTCCTCGTCGGTCGGCTGAGCAGGACCCGACTCACGTGTACTAGGGCCCCCTAGCACGTAGGTGACCAGATCTTGAGAACCAAAAACCGGGACATTTGGGGAAAATAGAAGAAGGACTACAATTGTTCATCCACGGAATGGCGCAGAATGACAGCTGTCATCAACATAGGATCACAGAAGATGCATTAAGAAAGTAAATACAATGTAATTTCTACAATCAAAATTATATCTATTAATTAAACTGCTTACTTATAACAGTTGCTAACTAGCAAAGCTTTAGAACACCCAAAAAAGTGCCTCTCACTGTTTTCAGTTAACCCCTTCTAAAAACCGGGACATGAGACAAAATTGCCGAAATCTGCCCGGACAGCTGGTGAAAAACCGGGACTGTCCGGGCAAATCGGGGACGTCTGGTCACCCTACCTAGCACGTCCTGACTAGAGGCCCGGCTCGTGTTCACTCGTGCTCGCCAGGGCGACCAGATTTTGAGAACCTAAATCCTGGGCTTGCCACAAATAAAAGTTGGACTAAAGCCTTTAGTCTTACTTCTATATCTGGCCTGTCCCAGCTTTTGCGTAGCCTTGTAAATATGTCCACATATATATAGTAGGCTTTAAATGTATGTGCACGTCAGGCGCGCAACACCCATTGGGCTCAAAGGGCTTCAGCCCTCCCCCCCTCGTGTGTGTCAGCCCGGCCGAGACAGCTTTCCGGGCACAAACACAGCCGCACCCGAGTACTTCACATGTCTTTAAAAGACCATTTACTTGTTAACGAGGCTTTGTTGTTGTTAGATTTATCTGCAGCCTTTGATACGGTCTCTCACTCGATTCTTTTAGACCGTCTGACACAGCTGGGTATCTCGGGTACCATCTTAAATTGGTTCCAATCCTTCCTGGATGGGTGATCCCAGCAGGTCCTCCTTCGCCCACATGTCTCCTCCTCCTGTTCCATGGGCTGTGGAGTACCTCAGGGTTCTGCGTTAAGCCCGACCCTATTTAATATCTATTTGGCCCCTCTGGCTGCATTAGTTGAGCAGTGTGGCGTGCGTATAATCTCATACGCTGATGACACGCAGCTGGTGTTCTCATTTAAAGATTCCAAGATGGCTGCATTTGACAGCTTTAGGCAATGCCTAATTAAGATTGTTTCTTGGATGACAGATAATTGCCTTAAGCTGAACACCGATAAAACTGAGGTGATGTTCTTCAACCAACCATCACCTCCACCGGCTGATTTATGGTGGCCAATGCAGTTGAATCCCCCTCCCACCCCAGTTTTATCTGTTAGAAATTTGGGATTTAGATTTGACTCGGAATTGTCGGTGAAAGCCCAGATTGGCCGAGTTTCTAAAGCGTGTTTTTGGAAGCTCAAAAGCTTGCGTAGATTTCTGTATTTACTACCGATGGACTGTCGGGCCACCATAGTCCATGCCTTGATTACATACCAGCTGGACTATGCTAATAGCTTGTATCTTGGTCTTCCTGCCTATCTCATTCAAAGGCTCCAGACAGTTCAAAATGCTGCTGCTAGGTTTCTTAGAAACGTGCCTCTCCGGCATCACATTTCCCCCCACCTGCGTAGTCTTCACTGGCTTCCGGTGAAAAGGAGAATCGAATTCAAGGCCCTGTCACTTGCCTTCAGAGCTACTAGAGAAAGCGGACCTGATTATCTGAGGCTCAGACTTCGGAAATACCACCAAAATAGGACCCTGCGCTCGAACTCTGTTTCTTCTTTGCTCTCCTTCCTACCGCAAAGCCAGGATGGGAGGGCGCGCCTTTGCAGTTAGAACGGCCGCTCTTTGGAATGCGATGCCTCTCTACTTGCGCAAAGCAGAATCTGAAACTACTTTTAGGAGTGCTCTGAAAACCTGGCTTTTTGATCTCCCTTAGCCTGCCTTCTTCTCTTTCTTCATCTTCCTTTGTCTCTGTGTAGCGCCGGGACACCGCCGTTGGTGGTAGCCGAGCGCTTTATAAATGTCTTGGTATGGTATGGTATTTGTTGTTCTTTCACCCCTTCTTAGAGCCCCTGCATCTTCATTCTGCCGATTGCTGGAAGAATTAGCCCCCCCAAAAAAATATTATCAGCCCCCCCCAAATTTCACTCTAGTTGCACCTCTGGTGCACGTGCACACACATGCATGCAGAACAATTTACAAGGAGAGGATGTGGCTTCACGGCTAGAGCGATGACCTCGAAGCTGGGGAACCAGGTTCAAGTCTGGGCAGGGGCGCTCAACATCCTGTGATTCTGAACAAATCACTTAATCTCCCTGTGCCCAACAAAACAAGCATTGGCATAGCCAATAGGTCTCGCCTTTGGGGCCTTATAAGTGTTTAGGCAGAGCTATTGACTTTGCCAATGTGTTTAAGCTGTGCTGTAGAGAAGTGTGGCTGCTGTGCAGCATGCTGAAAAGTTGTAATAAAAAAGTGCCAGAATCATTTTTGTTACCTTATATATGACCAAAAAGGCATTATGTCCAACAGAACGACCATATTAAAAAAATTATGTACAATTAAAAATTCTCATTTTTCTTTTGTTCTTGCAATGCTGGCAACTTGTTTTTGCCTATTCCAATGGTTGTTTGTTAAAGTTTTTTTTTGAGGGGGCATAAACAATTGGAGGTTGAAGGTTGTGAACTAGTACCTGTATTATAACACTAGCAGCGGCCAGACGCTAGGGGAGAATCAACAGATGGCAGATTCCGAGAGCAGGCTGAGGTGGTGTTGAGTGATGTTGAGGTGGTGGTGGTGGTGGTGACTGGTGCTGAGACGATGCTGAGGTGATGCTGAATGATACTTAGGTCTTGCTGAGTGATGATGATGTGGTGGTGTACTAGTGCAAAGGCGATGTTGAGTGATGCTGTGGTGGTGCTGAGTGATGCTGTGGTGGTGCTGAGTGATGCTGTGGTGGTGCTGAGTGATGCTGTGGTGGTGCTGAGTGATGCTGTGGTGATGCTGTGGTGGTGCTGTGGTGGTGCCGAGTGATGCTGTGGTGGTGCCGAGTGATGCTGTGGTGGTGCCGAGTGATGCTGTGGTGGTGCCGAGTGATGCTGTGGTGGTGCCGAGTGATGCTGTGGTGGTGCCGAGTGATGCTGTGGTGGTGCCGAGTGATGCTGTGGTGGTGCCGAGTGATGCTGTGGTGGTGCCGAGTGATGCTGTGGTGGTGCCGAGTGATGCTGTGGTGGTGCCGAGTGATGCTGTGGTTGTGCCGAGTGATGCTGTGGTGGTGCCGAGTGATGCTGTGGTGGTGCCGAGTGATGCTGTGGTGGTGCCGAGTGATGCTGTGGTGGTGCCGAGTGATGCTGTGGTGGTGCTGTGGTGGTGCTGAGTGGTGCTGTGGTGGTGCTGAGTGGTGCTGTGGTGGTGCTGAGTGGTGCTGTGGTGGTGCTGAGTGGTGCTGTGGTGGTGCTGAGTGGTGGTGTGGTGGTGCTGAGTGGTGGTGTGGTGGTGCTGAGTGGTGGTGTGGTGGTGCTGAGTGGTGGTGCTGAGTGGTGGTGCTGAGTGGTGGTGTGGTGGTGGTGCTGAGTGATGCTGTGGTGGTGCTGAGTGGTGCTGAGTGGTGCTGAGTGGTGGTGCTGAGTGGTGCTGTAGTGATGCTGTGGTGGTGCCGAGTGATGCTGTGGTGGTGCCGAGTGATGCTGTGGTGGTGCCGAGTGATGCTGTGGTGGTGCCGAGTGATGCTGTGGTGGTGCCGAGTGATGCTGTGGTGGTGCCGAGTGATGCTGTGGTGGTGCCGAGTGATGCTGTGGTGGTGCCGAGTGATGCTGTGGTGGTGCCGAGTGATGCTGTGGTGGTGCCGAGTGATGCTGTGGTGGTGCCGAGTGATGCTGTGGTGCTGCCGAGTGATGCTGTGGTGGTGCCGAGTGATGCTGTGGTGGTGCCGAGTGATGCTGTGGTGGTGCCGAGTGATGCTGTGGTGGTGCCGAGTGATGCTGTGGTGGTGCCGAGTGATGCTGTGGTGGTGCCGAGTGATGCTGTGGTGGTGCCGAGTGATGCTGTGGTGGTGCCGAGTGATGCTGTGGTGGTGCCGAGTGATGCCGTGGTGGTGCCGAGTGATGCCGTGGTGGTGCCGAGTGATGCCGTGGTGGTGCCGAGTGATGCCGTGGTGGTGCCGAGTGATGCCGTGGTGGTGCCGAGTGATGCCGTGGTGGTGCCGAGTGATGCCGTGGTGGTGCCGAGTGGTGCCGTGGTGGTGCCGTGGTGGTGCCGTGGTGGTGCCGTGGTGGTGCCGTGGTGGTGCCGAGTGATGCCGTGGTGGTGCCGAGTGATGCCGTGGTGGTGCCGAGTGATGCCGTGGTGGTGCCGAGTGATGCCGTGGTGGTGCCGAGTGATGCCGTGGTGGTGCCGAGTGATGCCGTGGTGGTGCCGAGTGATGCTGTGGTGGTGCCGAGTGATGCTGTGGTGGTGCCGAGTGATGCTGTGGTGGTGCCGAGTGATGCTGTGGTGGTGCCGAGTGATGCTGTGGTGGTGCCGAGTGATGCTGTGGTGGTGCCGAGTGATGCTGTGGTGGTGCTGAGTGATGCTGTGGTGGTGTGGTGGTGCTGAGTGATGGTGTGGTGGTGCTGAGTGATGCTGTGGTGGTGGTGCTGAGTGATGCTGTGGTGGTGGTGCTGAGTGATGCTGTGGTGGTGGTGCTGCTGAGTGATGCTGTGGTGGTGGTGCTGCTGAGTGGTGCTGTGGTGGTGCTGAGTGGTGGTGCCGAGTGATGGTGTGGTGGTGCTGAGTGATGCTGTGGTGGTGGTGGTGCTGTGGTGGTGCTGAGTGGTGGTGTGGTGGTGCTGAGTGATGCTGTGGTGGTGCTGAGTGATGCTGTGGTGGTGCTGAGTGATGCTGTGGTGGTGCTGAGTGATGCTGTGGTGGTGCTGAGTGATGCTGTGGTGGTGCTGAGTGGTGCTGAGTGGTGGTGTGGTGGTGCTGAGTGGTGGTGCTGAGTGGTGGTGCTGAGTGATGCTGTGGTGGTGCTGGGTGGTGCTGAGTGGTGGTGCTGAGTGGTGGTATGGTGGTGCTGAATGGTGGTGCTGAGTGGTGTTGTGGTGGTGCTGAGTGGTGTTGTGGTGGTGCTGAGTGGTGTTGTGGTGGTGCTGAATGGTGGTGCTGAGTGATGCTGTGGTGGTGCATAGTGGTGGTGCTGAGTGATGCTGTCGTGGTGGTGAGTGATGCTGTCGTGGTGGGGAGTGATGCTGTGGTGGTGGTGAGTGATGCTGTTGTGGTGGTGAGTGGTGCTGAGTGGTGGTGCGGTGGTGCTGAGTGGTGGTGCGGTGGTGCTGAGTGGTGGTGCGGTGGTGCTGAGTGGTGGTGCGGTGGTGCTGAGTGGTGGTGCGGTGGTGCTGAGTGGTGGTGCGGTGGTGCTGAGTGGTGGTATAGTGGTGCTGAGTGGTGGTATAGTGGTGCTGAGTGGTGGTATAGTGGTGCTGAGTGGTGGTATAGTGGTGCTGAGTGGTGTTGTGGTGGTGTGGTGATGCTGAGGTGGTGTTGAGTGGTGTTGTGGTGGTGCTGGTTTCCTTGTCCTGCCACAGCTGCTTGTTCCAGGACAAAAAGTTACAAAAAGTAATGCTACAGAAAGTGACTGGGGCGCGATCGTAGCCTTTGGAAGCGGGTGAGCTGAGTCAGCGAGAACTGAAGGAGTGCTGCGAGGAGGGGTCCGGGTGGAGGAGCTGGAGCATAGCGACATTTATTTGTGCAAAGTGCCGAAATGCTACAAGGAGGTGCCGAAGTGAAGGAGCGCAATTGTAACAGTGTTAGTATATTTTCCGTAGTGCAATTTTATTATACAAATCGTCCCAATAGTTATATCTGGAAGGTACGTACAAGATTTAAGTACTGTTAAATATTGCAAAAGTACTTATTTCCAAGTTATAGTATTGCCGTTTACACAGGAATTCCTTTATCGTATGCTGCTTTCGTTAAAAAAAAAGCATTAGACAGAGATTGGGGTCGAGCAAGTGAGATGAAAGCCAGATGGCGCCTGGAGCGATGCGAGGAATGCAAGCGCTGGCTCAGGGCGAGACCTAATGAAGCTGACGAGAAGGGAAGGGGGAGAAGGGAGGGGGTAGTGCAAGCAGAGGAGCCTGAATGAAGCTGACGAGAAGGGAGGGGGAGAAGGGAGGGGGAGAAGGGAGGGGGTAGTGCAAACAGAGGAGCATGAATGAAGCTGACCAGGAGGGAGGGGAGAAGTGAGGGGGTAGTGCGAGCAGAGGAGCCATTACAGAAACCCAGATGGCAGCTGCGCGCGTGCACGCTCGCGTGAACGCAAGCTGGTCGCCAGCAAAAGCCTCTCTGGTAGCACTTTAAAAACCCACTTAACTAAATGTCTCGGCCAGAGCAGCGCAAAGCGCCTGCTCAGGCGAGACCTAAAAATGAATTTGTCCGTCTAACGAAACTGGTGCTCATGTAAAGCGCTCCGACACCTTCCGGTCAAGCTCGCGCTATATAAAACTCTGGGGGAAACAAAAGGCAACATTTACTTAACATTATCAATGGCAGGACCTCCACCCTATGCCCCTGAAACCTTCTGCCCACCCTGTCTCCCATCTGCTCATGCTGGGAGCATGCAGCCCAACTGCGGAAACAGAATAAATTGCTTATTTTTTCATTCTTCTGAAGCTTGTAAGGAGAGCATACCTTCCTATTCTCCTTTCAATTGCAATTACCTGACCTTTGTCCCAAAACCGGGACATTTATTCAAAATAAAGAAATGTGTCGGGACACCGGTATAGTCCACAGAAAACCGGGACGTCTGATCACCCTAGCCAGGTCCCCAGCTGGTGCTCGTCATGGTCAAACTCATGCTCGCCGTGGCCCCAGCCCGGGCCCGGCATGCCAAGCTCGACCCAGCTCGCCCTGGCCCTAGCTTGCCCTCGTCATGACAAGCTGGCCCCAGCTCGCCCTTGCCCCGTCCCCAGCCCGCCCTGGCTCCCAGCCCGCCGTTTACACGGCGCGTACGGCATTTTCTGACGTTGCGGTCCCAGGCACATCCATGTGAAGACGCCCGGACCCACACAGAGGATTTTTAATATCCCCGGTATCACGAATTCCCAGATTGGCCTTCATCTGTTATAAATATTTATATCGATCAACCTCGAATCTAGGACATATCCGTGTACCCTGATGCAAATGGGCGGTACCCTCCCAAATCGTTCATCTCTTTCTTTGGGACTCAAGCGGACATCTCCCATTCAAAGGACATTGCATTTTATCCATTGTGGCTTTTCCTGAAGAAGGCACTGCTTTGCTGAAACACGCGTAAGATACTACCCTGGGTTTCAGCCACGTAATGACAGACACCCACTTGACAAAAATTGAGTATCCTGAATCCATGGCTTGTTATTAATGAATATCCGAATTACAATCATCAACCTGGAGATATACCGTTAAACATGAAATATCTGTAAATATTTGCTTTATGTGTTTGTTTCTTCAATGTATAAACCATGAGTGATGAGTATGAATGATGACATGGATGAGGTGTGTATGTGGACTGTTTTAAATTTGTTTTATATATACATTTATTTCTAAGCTTTCAATAAAAATTACTTTTGTATTTTTGTAAGAATCAGGTCATGTGTTTGTCTCTCTTTATGCCAGAGAATTTATATTGTATTGCATTGTATTAATTTGGAGTTGCCCTAGAAATTTACATTATGTATTATTTCCTGCCTAGAGGAACTCCTCATCAGTAGCAGGGGCCCTTTCTAATTTACGACCTAGTTCGCCCTGGCTCCGGCCCGCCCTCGCTCTGGCCCCGGACCCAGCTCGCCCTGGCCCTGGCCCCAGCTCGCCCTGGGCCCAGCTTGCGTCTCGCCCTGGCCCCAGCTCGCCCTCACAGTGTTTTGCAACTCATAGACATTAGAAGTACTACTAGTAGACCGAGTGAAATGTAAAGTAAGCGGTTAGAGCACATTTGAGGGAAATGGTGCATTTGTGTGTATGAATTTCAGTGGGATTGTTTCTGATGAAACTAGTGCAGTTTCAGCCAACCGCCTCTCTGTGCTATTTGCTCTACCACTGCCTCCGCCAGCAAAAAAAAAAACAGTCTGTCTTGGGTGATAGATCAGAATCTTGTACTAGAAAAAATGCCATCTTCCTCTAGATGTCCCACAGGTCCTGGGACATGCTGGGCTTCTCCTGGACAGTCTCCTCCTGCACGGCCAGTCAAACTCCTCTCTCTCAGCAGGCAGGCTCTGAGGCATTCAAGTAGGCCCTCAGCTCCTCCATCTGAATGTGCAAGCTTCAGGTAATGTCTGTTCGCCTCTGGGAGACTGGCTGTTAGGCAGGCACAAGCAGTCCTTTAGATATTCTGCCCAGCACTCCCTTTCCTTGTTCATTACGGACTTCAAACTGAAATAAGGTGATGCAATTGGGTCCCTCTTTATACACATTTTCTAGACAGGGGTTTGTAGCCATTGTCTCACATTTCAGAATTTGTTTGGGGTGGTTCTCATTACAAGTGTCCTTCTCAGGCTGCTCTCCAGACTCCTCATTTGTGCAAAGTGATGCTTCTAACAGCAAGTAACACTAGGTCTGTCTCCAGGGTAGACCATTCAAAACAGAGGCACATGGAAGCATGAGGTTTCTGCACTTGAATGACAGAAGCCTCTCTGAAGCAGTAATCGCTGATAGATAAAAGAACAGGCTTGACATGGAAACTTCCTCACCTAGCACAACAGAAGCAGGGTCCACACCCTAGCTTCAACCAAGTGGCAGCACTCAGGAAGTACAGGACTGATCAGCAGCCCCTTGCTAAGAAAAGTCCTCATGGAATTTCTGAGGGTACGTACGCCACACACACTACACACACACCTACTCAACATACACACAGGACGCCAGCGCAATTTTCTTGGCATAGACAGAACAGAGGAACTTTACAAAAGAGGTGCTGGTAGGCCACACTTTTAATGACGCAGATAAAAAGGTCTGGTCAAACAATTTCAAAACACGGTATGCGGTCCATCACTGGGACAGCAGATCTGTGTCCAATATAAGGGGGTATACTTGGTGTGCCTCTCCAGGTCTTAGGACTGGTCCAGGACCTCGCAGGTCGGGTACAGGCCTCGTGCATTTGTTTAGATTAGCATGACCCAAAATAAAAGTCAGGTTACCAGATCTATAGGTAGCCAGGCATTCTATTCCATGCACTGGACATTCTCATCCCAGCACCAACTATCCACCCAAGGACCAACACACATTCATCCATTCACGCATCCACACCCTTTCCATTCATCCCCATACTCTCCATCCATCAATCCAGACACACAATGACATATCCATCCATCCATCCGTCCGTATGTCCAGTCGTCCATTTGCCCACCTAGTTGCTCCAAGCAATAATAAAAGAAAAAATTATTTAACATACTCAGGATAGAAAACAGTGGAGTACGTGGTTAAAAACATTTAAATGCTCTTAAAATTTTGGCCTCCTCGCTTGACCAAATTGTGTGATCCAAGGCAAATATTTCACAGAGTCTCCCTTTTTCTTCTTATCACATATGAGAGCATATTCAAATACGTGAGTTCTGGGCGTGCCCTATGTAAAAACCACTCTTATGTTTGATTTAATAGACTATATTGTTGCAGCATGTATATTAAGAATATGGGCCACATATAGGGTGCACTTGACAACTTGCCTTTTCGCTCACTAATGATTTTGTGGTCAGGAGCATGAATGTTTCTAAATTATGTATAAAAAATATTATTTTTAATAAAAGCCTCTCACTGAAATGATATAATCTGATGTACTAAGGCGAAACACTTGTGCGTGTTTAAGAAATATACATTTTAAATTTTGAGGAGACTATCATTTTTACCTAATGTTTGCTGCACGATTTACATGCCAAACATTTTCATGGCTCGGCTCATGAAAGGGCATCTAGAGCAGAGCCAGATCATGTGCTCCACTCGCTCTCAGCTCTCCCTGGTAGTTTGTGGGCTCTCTCGCCTCTAGCCCCCTTAGGATTTCATTTATGGAGTCATTCAGTAATTCGAAGCAGAGTGGCGGCAAAGATGGATTCTTTTTGAGAAGGACTATTAGTGCGTTACCACCTGTGTTCAGTTGTGGACACATTAAAAAAATGGTTTGCACTAGCTACAATTTGGTTGCACGTTATTAAAAATATTGATGCTGTGGTGGTGCCGAGTGATGCTGTGGTGGGCCGAGTGATGCTGTTGTGGTGCCGAGTGATGCTGTGGTGGTGCCGAGTGATGCTGTGGTGGTGCCGAGTGATGCTGTGGTGGTGCCGAGTGATGCTGTGGTGGTGCCGAGTGATGCTGCTGTGGTGGTGCCGAGTGATGCTGCTGTGGTGGTGCCGAGTGATGCTGTGGTGGTGCCGAGTGATGCTGTGGTGGTGCCGAGTGATGCTGTGGTGGTGCCGAGTGATGCTGTGGTGGTGCCGAGTGATGCTGTGGTGGTGCCGAGTGATGCTGTGGTGGTGCCGAGTGATGCTGTGGTGGTGCCGAGTGATGCTGTGGTGGTGCCGAGTGATGCTGTGGTGGTGTGGTGGTGCTGAGTGATGGTGTGGTGGTGCTGAGTGATGGTGTGGTGGTGCTGAGTGATGGTGTGGTGGTGCTGAGTGATGGTGTGGTGGTGCTGAGTGATGGTGTGGTGGTGCTGAGTGATGCTGTGGTGGTGGTGCTGAGTGATGCTGTGGTGGTGGTGCTGCTGAGTGGTGCTGTGGTGGTGCTGAGTGGTGGTGCCGAGTGATGGTGTGGTGGTGCTGTGGTGGTGCTGAGTGGTGGTGCCGAGTGATGCTGTGGTGGTGCCGAGTGATGCTGTGGTGGTGCCGAGTGATGCTGTGGTGGTGCCGAGTGATGCTGTGGTGGTGCCGAGTGATGCTGTGGTGGTGCCGAGTGATGCTGTGGTGGTGCCGAGTGATGCTGTGGTGGTGCCGAGTGATGCTGTGGTGGTGCTGAGTGATGCTGTGGTGGTGCTGAGTGATGCTGTGGTGGTGTGGTGGTGCTGAGTGATGGTGTGGTGGTGCTGAGTGATGGTGTGGTGGTGCTGAGTGATGGTGTGGTGGTGCTGAGTGATGCTGTGGTGGTGGTGCTGCTGAGTGATGCTGTGGTGGTGGTGCTGCTGAGTGGTGCTGAGTGGTGGTGCCGCCGAGTGATGGTGTGGTGGTGCTGAGTGATGCTGTGGTGGTGGTGGTGCTGAGTGGTGGTGTGGTGGTGCTGAGTGATGCTGTGGTGGTGCTGAGTGATGCTGTGGTGGTGCTGAGTGATGCTGTGGTGGTGCTGAGTGATGCTGTGGTGGTGCTGAGTGATGCTGTGGTGGTGCTGAGTGGTGGTGTGGTGGTGCTGAGTGGTGGTGCTGAGTGATGCTGTGGTGGTGCTGGGTGGTGCTGAGTGGTGGTGCTGAGTGGTGGTATGGTGGTGCTGAATGGTGGTGTTGTGGTGGTGCTGAGTGGTGTTGTGGTGGTGCTGAATGGTGGTGCTGAGTGATGCTGTGGTGGTGCATAGTGGTGGTGTGGTGGTGCTGAGTGGTGGTGCTGAGTGATGCTGTCGTGGTGGTGAGTGATGCTGTCGTGGTGGGGAGTGATGCTGTGGTGGTGGTGAGTGATGCTGTTGTGGTGGTGAGTGGTGCTGAGTGGTGGTGCGGTGGTGCTGAGTGGTGGTGCGGTGGTGCTGAGTGGTGGTGCGGTGGTGCTGAGTGGTGGTGCGGTGGTGCTGAGTGGTGGTGCTGAGTGGTGGTATAGTGGTGCTGAGTGGTGTTGTGGTGGTGTTGTGATGCTGAGGTGGTGTTGAGTGGTGTTGTGGTGGTGCTGGTTTCCTTGTCCTGCCACAGCTGCTTGTTCCAGGACAAAAAGTTACAAAAAGTAATGCTACAGAAAGTGACTGGGGCGCGATCGTAGCCTTTGGAAGCGGGTGAGCTGAGTCAGCGAGAACTGAAGGAGTGCTGCGAGGAGGGGTCCGGGTGGAGGAGCTGGAGCATAGCGACATTTATTTGTGCAAAGTGCCGAAATGCTACAAGGAGGTGCCGAAGTGAAGGAGCGCAATTGTAACAGTGTTAGTATATTTTCCGTAGTGCAATTTTATTATACAAATCGTCCCAATAGTTATATCTGGAAGGTACGTACAAGATTTAAGTACTGTTAAATATTGCAAAAGTACTTATTTCCAAGTTATAGTATTGCCGTTTACACAGGAATTCCTTTATCGTATGCTGCTTTCGTTAAAAAAAAGCATTAACAGTCTTTATCATATGCTGCTTTCGTAAAAAAAAAAGCATTAGACAGAGATTGGGGTCGAGCAAGTGAGATGAAAGCCAGATGGCGCCTGGAGCGATGCGAGGAATGCAAGCGCTGGCTCAGGGCGAGACCTAATGAAGCTGACGAGAAGGGAAGGGGAGAAGGGAGGGGGTAGTGCAAGCAGAGGAGCCTGAATGAAGCTGACGAGAAGGGAGGGGGAGAAGGGAGGGGTAGTGCAAACAGAGGAGCATGAATGAAGCTGACCAGGAGGGAGGGGGAGAAGTGAGGGGGTAGTGCGAGCAGAGGAGCCATTACAGAAACCCAGATGGCAGCTGCGCGCGTGAACGCAAGCTGGTCGCCAGCAAAAGCCTCTCTGGTAGCACTTTAAAAACCCACTTAACTAAATGTCTCGGCCAGAGCAGCGCAAAGCGCCTGCTCAGGCGAGACCTAAAAATGAATTTGTCCGTCTAACGAAACTGGTGCTCATGTAAAGCGCTCCGACACCTTCCGGTCAAGCTCGCGCTATATAAAACTCTGGGGGAAACAAAAGGCAACATTTACTTAACATTATCAATGGCAGGACCTCCACCCTATGCCCCTGAAACCTTCTGCCCACCCTGTCTCCCATCTGCTCATGCTGGGAGCATGCAGCCCAACTGCGGAAACAGAATAAATTGCTTATTTTTTCATTCTTCTGAAGCTTGTAAGGAGAGCATACCTTCCTATTCTCCTTTCAATTGCAATTACCTGACCTTTGTCCCAAAAACCGGGACATTTATTCAAAATAAAGAAATGTGTCGGGACACCGGTATAGTCCACAGAAAACCGGGACGTCTGATCACCCTAGCCAGGTCCCCAGCTGGTGCTCGTCATGGTCAAACTCATGCTCGCCGTGGCCCCAGCCCGGGCCCGGCATGCCAAGCTCGACCCAGCTCGCCCTGGCCCTAGCTTGCCCTCGTCATGACAAGCTGGCCCCAGCTCGCCCTTGCCCCGTCCCCAGCCCGCCCTGGTCCCCAGCCCGCCGTTTACACGGCGCGTACGGCATTTTCTGACGTTGCGGTCCCAGGCACATCCATGTGAAGACGCCCGGACCCACACAGAGGATTTTTAATATCCCCGGTATCACGAATTCCCAGATTGGCCTTCATCTGTTATAAATATTTATATCGATCAACCTCGAATCTAGGACATATCCGTGTACCCTGATGCAAATGGGCGGTACCCTCCCAAATCGTTCATCTCTTTCTTTGGGACTCAAGCGGACATCTCCCATTCAAAGGACATTGCATTTTATCCATTGTGGCTTTTCCTGAAGAAGGCACTGCTTTGCTGAAACACGCGTAAGATACTACCCTGGGTTTCAGCCACGTAATGACAGACACCCACTTGACAAAAATTGAGTATCCTGAATCCATGGCTTGTTATTAATGAATATCCGAATTACAATCATCAACCTGGAGATATACCGTTAAACATGAAATATCTGTAAATATTTGCTTTATGTGTTTGTTTCTTCAATGTATAAACCATGAGTGATGAGTATGAATGATGACATGGATGAGGTGTGTATGTGGACTGTTTTAAATTTGTTTTATATATACATTTATTTCTAAGCTTTCAATAAAAATTACTTTTGTATTTTTGTAAGAATCAGGTCATGTGTTTGTCTCTCTTTATGCCAGAGAATTTATATTGTATTGCATTGTATTAATTTGGAGTTGCCCTAGAAATTTACATTATGTATTATTTCCCTGCCTAGAGGAACTCCTCATCAGTAGCAGGGGGCCCTTTCTAATTTACGACCTAGTTCGCCCTGGCTCCGGCCCGCCCTCGCTCTGGCCCCGGACCCAGCTCGCCCTGGCCCCAGCTCGCCCTGGCCCTGGCCCCAGCTCGCCCTGGGCCCAGCTTGCGTCTCGCCCTGGCCCCAGCTCGCCCTGGCCCCAGCTCGCCCTCACAGTGTTTTGCAACTCATAGACATTAGAAGTACTACTAGTAGACCGAGTGAAATGTAAAGTAAGCGGTTAGAGCACATTTGAGGGAAATGGTGCATTTGTGTGTATGAATTTCAGTGGGATTGTTTCTGATGAAACTAGTGCAGTTTCAGCCAACCGCCTCTCTGTGCTATTTGCTCTACCACTGCCTCCGCCAGCAAAAAAAAAAACAGTCTGTCTCGGGTGATAGATCAGAATCTTGTACTAGAAAAAATGCCATCTTCCTCTAGATGTCCCACAGGTCCTGGGACATGCTGGGCTTCTCCTGGACAGTCTCCTCCTGCACGGCCAGTCAAACTCCTCTCTCTCAGCAGGCAGGCTCTGAGGCATTCAAGTAGGCCCTCAGCTCCTCCATCTCAATGTGCAAGCTTCAGGTAATGTCTGTTCGCCTCTGGGAGACTGGCTGTTAGGCAGGCACAAGCAGTCCTTTAGATATTCTGCCCAGCACTCCCTTTCCTTGTTCATTACGGACTTCAAACTGAAATAAGGTGATGCAATTGGGTCCCTCTTTTATACACATTTTCTAGACAGGGGGTTTGTAGCCATTGTCTCACATTTCAGAATTTGTTTGGGGTGGTTCTCATTACAAGTGTCCTTCTCAGGCTGCTCTCCAGACTCCTCATTTGTGCAAAGTGATGCTTCTAACAGCAAGTAACACTAGGTCTGTCTCCAGGGTAGACCATTCAAAACAGAGGCACATGGAAGCATGAGGTTTCTGCACTTGAATGACAGAAGCCTCTCTGAAGCAGTAATCGCTGATAGATAAAAGAACAGGCTTGACATGGAAACTTCCTCACCTAGCACAACAGAAGCAGGGTCCACACCCTAGCTTCAACCAAGTGGCAGCACTCAGGAAGTACAGGACTGATCAGCAGCCCCTTGCTAAGAAAAGTCCTCATGGAATTTCTGAGGGTACGTACGCCACACACACTACACACACACACCTACTCAACATACACACAGGACGCCAGCGCAATTTTCTTGGCATAGACAGAACAGAGGAACTTTACAAAAGAGGTGCTGGTAGGCCACACTTTTAATGACGCAGATAAAAAGGTCTGGTCAAACAATTTCAAAACACGGTATGCGGTCCATCACTGGGACAGCAGATCTGTGTCCAATATAAGGGGGTATACTTGGTGTGCCTCTCCAGGTCTTAGGACTGGTCCAGGACCTCGCAGGTCGGGTACAGGCCTCGTGCATTTGTTTAGATTAGCATGACCCAAAATAAAAGTCAGGTTACCAGATCTATAGGTAGCCAGGCATTCTATTCCATGCACTGGACATTCTCATCCCAGCACCAACTATCCACCCAAGGACCAACACACATTCATCCATTCACGCATCCACACCCTTTCCATTCATCCCCATACTCTCCATCCATCAATCCAGACACACAATGACATATCCATCCATCCATCCGTCCGTATGTCCAGTCGTCCATTTGCCCACCTAGTTGCTCCAAGCAATAATAAAAGAAAAAATTATTTAACAACATACTCAGGATAGAAAACAGTGGAGTACGTGGTTAAAAACATTTAAATGCTCTTAAAATTTTGGCCTCCTCGCTTGACCAAATTGTGTGATCCAAGGCAAATATTTCACAGAGTCTCCCTTTTTCTTCTTATCACATATGAGAGCATATTCAAATACGTGAGTTCTGGGCGTGCCCTATGTAAAAACCACTCTTATGTTTGATTTAATAGACTATATTGTTGCAGCATGTATATTAAGAATATGGGCCACATATAGGGTGCACTTGACAACTTGCCTTTTCGCTCACTAATGATTTTGTGGTCAGGAGCATGAATGTTTCTAAATTATGTATAAAAAATATTATTTTTAATAAAAGCCTCTCACTGAAATGATATAATCTGATGTACTAAGGCGAAACACTTGTGCGTGTTTAAGAAATATACATTTTAAATTTTGAGGAGACTATCATTTTTACCTAATGTTTGCTGCACGATTTACATGCCAAACATTTTCATGGCTCGGCTTATGAAAGGGCATCTAGAGCAGAGCCAGATCATGTGCTCCACTCGCTCTCAGCTCTCCCTGGTAGTTTGTGGGCTCTCTCGCCTCTAGCCCCCTTAGGATTTCATTTATGGAGTCATTCAGTAATTCGAAGCAGAGTGGCGGCAAAGATGGATTCTTTTTGAGAAGGACTATTAGTGCGTTACCACCTGTGTTCAGTTGTGGACACATTAAAAAAATGGTTTGCACTAGCTACAATTTGGTTGCACGTTATTAAAAATATTTACTTTGAAAGCACTACATTTTCTTAAACACTAAACTTTTTTGTACATTTTGAGATCTATGTTATACTATGGGTAACTAATACAATGTGAAAATAATGGCTTACATAGTGACAGTGCTTTCTGTTGCAGGCCAAGACTTCGTAGCACTAGAAATACACGTTAACATTCTCCACTGCGCGAACCAGGACTCAATTCTGTTTCTCGTGCACACAGACAGATGCAGTGATATCATTAACCAACTGAGCTTTCATAACGTAAAAGAGTTGATTTTTCATTTAAAGTGTGTGCATTAGATTCTGGATTCAGTTACCTGAAGAAGGTGAAAGTCCACTAAAATAGCTACAGAATAATTCGCTCTTTTTCGCCAGCCACAGACTCTGCACCCAATGCACTCGGGATCTCAGTTCCTATACTTGAAGTGCACTTTAACCGCCGCCTTTGACATGTGACTCGCAGAGAGTGTGTAATGTAATGGTTGACACGGAAGGCTTATGAACGAATCCAGACTTTAGTGGAGAGGATCAAAGACGGAACTCTGCCGCAGGACGGAGGAGCAGAAAAGACGGCTGCAGCACCCGGGAGTAGGAGCCACGGATGGCCAGGCCCACCTCGGGAGGCCACTGCAGCCGGCACCACTCACTGCCCCTGCCAATGAGACAACCATCGCGGTGCTACAAGTGTGACTATTCAAACTATCCCAGGCCACCCAAAGCTAGAATAATGGCGTGAGCGACGAATGTTACTCTTTTTTAATGTATATTGTCTTATTAAACACTGTTGTCTTATCTCAAAATTTTACAGACAGCGCCAGGACTGTCACTAGAGCCGGTGCTGACAATTAAGTGCCGGTGCCGATCACTGGAAACCAACCACCGGATCAAATTAGGCACTGTAACCCTGCTGCCCGGTCTCCTTTCAGCTGTGAACTCAGCCTGGCTGCAGAGCTCGAGTCTTGCTAGTCGAGACCTACAGGCGGACACGAACATATAGAGACGGGCTGCGGCACTTCCTACCACTACTCATTGACTATTCCTAGAATTACAGACAAAAGGCGCCCGCAAGAGAGAACATAACAGAGAACGGACGTCACCCTGAAACAAGTTACAGCCAGGGCCACTGGAATTATGCGACCGCAGCAATTTTCGCATAGTTGTAGATTTGCCACATAACCCATCATCTGACACAATCTGCAGATTGTAACAAAAAAAAGTTGTTTCTAGCTCAAACGGTTCAAAACTTAGTCAAAGCGCAATGACACGTGTTGCTGCTCTGTGGAAGGCAGGGCCACACTGGGAATCCAAAGCAGCCCTGGCAATTTTATTGGACCGGCCCTGGCCCCCTCCCCCCACCCCTGGGGGGCAGGGGAAAAGCGTGAAGCACTACTGCATAACAAAACAGGCCCCCAGCACTGCTGCATTTGTTACTGGGGGCCGATATTGCAGCATCACTGCAAAACCGGCCCCCACCGCTCCAAAACCAGCCCCAGCCATTCCAGTCTCCCGGGCAAATGCCCAATGCCTGCTATGGCCAGTCCAGCCCTAGTGGAAGGACCTTTGAAGAGGTTGACTGGTCCCCTTTCTGTAGCTTATTGCTATATTTGGGTCTTAAACTGGTACTAATGAGGCACAACTAATGGCCAGAGAGTGTTAACAAGTTTAAAAACAAGCATTTGCAATGCAATAGGTCTCGCATTTGCGAGTTTAAGCTATTGGCATTGATGCCTTTTATTATCCGTTTTAAAAACCAGCACATAAATAAAAGGCATTGTCATTTACAATGCCAATAGCTCAATCTTCCGCAAATGCAAGACCTATTGCATTGCAAATGCTTGGTATGTGAAGGAGGCAGACAGAGTGACGGAAATAAAAAGCGTGCGCGTATATGGAAATACACGAGAGGGCACAAGTGGACTGTCGTTGAAACGGCGCGAACCCGGGTACTGAAATTTATGTTTAGAAGAACGGATACCATAGAGTTGTACGAAATTAATAAAGTGTTGCAAGTGTTTCTTCAAGACGGAAAGTGGAAAAAAAAAATAAACAGCGACGTGGCGCTGTGAGCAGCAGCAGTTGGTCCCGAGTAAGGATTCACAGCGGGGACTGGATCTCAACATTCCTTCTCCTCTCAAGATGCGCGGCCGCCATGATGTAATGTTTAAAAATAAAAAACGAGTTGGGCGAGCTGCGCACAAGACGCGCGGCCGCCATGATTTAATGAAAAAAACGTTTTGGGCGAGCTGCGCAGCCCGTCCCAGGAGTCGTGCTTGCGGCCCCATTGTGTAAGTGCACGTAGCAAATACAAAAGCGGCCGCCATTGGTAGAGCTGGCATACCACCAGTGCTCTTTAGATTAATTAAGCAAAGAGTTCTCCTGAAGAGATTATGCAAGCTATAGTGAGGACACGCGTAAAAGGTCCAGTCCTGATGGGAGGTTACAAAAGAAGACAGGGAGGTACTAAGGAGGAATAATAAGCCTATTAACAAATCAAAAGCCAACATTTACATAGGACAGTCATACCAGCCAATTGAAAAGTTGGGCAGGGCTTCAAGTCGTTACCTGAATACAGCATGACTCGCAGAGCAGCACATGCGCTGCCCAGGCTGGACCTAATAACTAAATAATTAAGTAATACTATCACAAAATGTGCCACATAATTTGGCTTATTTTTGCCGCATTATTTACTCGACCCTGCTGCATAATTTTTTTTTTTTAAATTATTTTTATTAACATATGGGTAAACAGGGGGCGGAGCTTGCTCGCGACCAAGCAGGCCGCTTGAGCGCACAGCTCCCATACACCGCCACATTATCCGACCACTATTAGCTTCCTGAGGCGTTAAGCTGGCCTTGCAGTGCCGGATTCGGTGACCAGAGCCGGGGGGGGGGGGGAGTTGATTGCTGCTACTCCGGTTCCCGTACGACGTTGGACGGCGGAGCGCGATCTAGCCTGCTGCGGAGCCGGAGACTGGGCCTGCATCCCCGGGCTGTGGTAGCCGCTGGGGCCGCTCTCCTGCTCACGTTGTTGGGACTCTGTTCGGCGCCCGGTGGCTGGCGCGGAGATACGCCCCACCCCCCGCCTGACGAGGTTCGGACCCTTGCCCCTGATGTCCTGCCTACTGCTGAATATCCCTGCTGATCACTGGTGAGGTATTTTGCGCGCGCTGCATCGGAGGTGCCTGCCGGCCCGCGCCCTGCTTCACGCCGTCATTACTGCTGGGCCAGAGAGGGTGTTGGCTTGTGAGTCCTGCTGGAGCCTGAGGGCCGCTGCGAGCCCCGGAGGGATTGTGCCTGCGACGGCAATATTGATCCGCGACGCTCCCGGGGTCGGATTGCAGTTTGGGTGCGATCCGGGGCCCATGCTGAGGGAGGTGCGCGTCCGCTATTTTATCTGCCAGCACCTTGCTTCGCCCTTGCTGCCGCCTGATTGTGGAACTGAGTGCGTGAGGCTGCACCTGCTGGATTATTGGGCTGGTCTGCAGGGTGAGGAGGAGCCTGTGATCCCCCCTGCTGCTGCTACGTGGTGGGTCGTCTGATATCTCCCTCCTGGGACGTGCTGGGAGCGGGTCCAGGTCGGGGCTGCTCCGTTGGTGGACTGCGGCCCACGGCTACCGTCCCGCTTGCCTCTATCCCCCTTCTGGCATACGATCGGATTAGATCGCAGACGGCGTGTCTCCTCCTCTTCAAGTGGGCCGCTGCTGGTGAGGAGCTGCTCTGCCACGCCTGCCCCGGATTGTGTCACGGTGCCCTGACCTTATTCCGGAGTGAAGAGGGACACCAACCATGGGTAAAGTCGATAGAACGCAGCCGAAGATCACCTTCGACCAGAAGAGAACCAAGGGTCGCGAGGCGGTCGTAGAGGAAGATGAAAACGCGCAAGATTTGCCCCAGATGGAGCCGGCGGGAGACATCCGCGCTATGCTGACGGCGAAGGAGAAGGGCTTGCAGGGTAGCCTCTCAGTGCTGGGCACTAAGATTGACTCTCCTATCGCATGGACAGAATGTCCGAACGGCTGGACAAGCATGCACAGCGATTGGACATGGTAGAACCCCGTACCACAGAGGTCGAAGAAGCGCAAGTAACTCTTGATGTGGGTCACAAGCAGCTGGGGAAAGTTCTCCAGGTCCTACAGGACAAGACGGAGGACTTGGAGGCGCGCTCGAGGCGGAGCAACCTTAGGATCACGGGCCTTCCGGAGTCCACCCCAACTGGAAACATGGAACAGTTCATTGAAAAGTTATTAGTTTCACTCCTTGGGCAGGAGATTTTTTCGTCCATATTCGTTGTCGAGCGGGCACACCGCTCGTTGGGTCCGCGTCCGGTGCCTGGGGTGGTCCCGAGACCCATCATCGCGAAGCTCCTCAATTACCGTGACAGAGACTCTGCTCTTCGAGCGGCCAGGGACAAACACCCACTTCAATTTGAGGGCTCTACTCTATCATTCTACCCAGACTTCACTTTCAAGGTTCAAGAAGCGCGTCAACAATTTGCCCCCTTGAAGAAGCAGCTAAGAGAACACAATATTGACTACGCAATGCTCTACCCTGCCAGACTCCGGATTAATCGCCAGGGACAGTCACATATTTTTACAGACCAAAAGGCCCTCCAGAGGGCCATGAAAGACTGGGCGAGGGACAATCGGCGCAGCCCGCCTCGGTCTCTGCTGGACGAGGCGGCGGGAGGAGATCTGGAAGAGCAGGACTGATGGGGCGTCTCTGATCCAGGCAGATAAGATGATTGTTGCTGGGGTTGGGGGCGGGAGATTACACGGTATTTGAGACGGGCTTACTGAAGTGCTGTTTGTGCATGCTTTATATACAGGATACTGTTACTGTCCAGGATGATGGGGGCTGTGGTATGATGTGGGAGGGTTAGTTTGCCAGATTATGCTTCTCTTGTGCCATGATGAGTCTTCTAATATGTTCTCGGGAGGGGGGGAGGGGGGAGGGGGGATTCTATTGTGTAATTTTTGCCTCAGGAGTTCTCAATTCATGGGCGGTATGAGGGGCGGAAACCAGTCGTGGTTTCTTTCAGTTTATGTTTCGGAAGCGGGCCACAGCCCACGTGTGTTTTACACTATGGGGGTATTGTTTTGGGAGGGTGGGAGGGATGGGTCCTTCCTGTGTTCTATTGACATTGCTATATTGGTTGTTATCCTATGATGCTACGCAGGAGGTCTGTTGGTCAGTTAATCGTCTAGGCTTGGTTGGGGTTGGCCTAGCGTAGGTGGGGGTTAGGGTTGAAAGGAGCCTGAAGGTGCGCAACACTGCTGGTAGACACTACACACATTACACTGGAACGATGCACATGCCAGTGATTTATGGCTCACACTAGTAGTATTGATGCGACGGGGTCTATCGCGGCTGATCACACTCTTCGCAGGGTTGATACACAGGGCACTCCGTGCACTCACATGGAATGTTCGTGGTCTTAACGACAACAGGAAACTACGGAAAGTTTTGGCACACCTGAACAGACATGAGATTGATCTTGCACTTTTGCAGGAAACCCACCTACCTCTTTCCAGCTCGCTACTCCGTAGCAGAGGTTTGCAAGGGAATATACATGCCGCTGGCTTCACTACGCACTCCAGGGGAGTACTTACGTGGGTGCGTCCTAGGTCGTCCTTCACCCTGCAGCCCCTACATACTGACGTTGATGGCAGATTTGTGGTATCTAACTGCAGGGGAAGGGGGTTGGATCTATTAGTAATTAATGTGTATGGGCCTAATTATGATGACCCAACCTTCTATACAAACTTGTTCAGTCGAGTACAGGATCTTGGGGATAAGCAGCAGCTATGGAGTGGGGATTTTAATTTAGTTATGAACCCGTATTGTGACCGCTCAGGGGACCGGCGCGACGAGTCACTGCTTCGGTTCGTACTCTCGCCGCATCTATGGTACGTGCAGACCTACGTGATGTATGGAGACAGCGTTTTCCTGATAAAGGGGGATTCACACACTATTCGACATTCCATGACCTACACACACGTATTGACTACTGGCTAGCCTCCAGACAGCCGTATAATCAGGTGCGAACCTGTGAGGTGCTTGCCCGCACGTTTTCGGACCACTCCCCAATTCTAGTTGTCTTAGCTACCCCCTCTAGGAGAATTCATCCTTACACATGGCGGTTTCCACCCTACTCTCTTCTGGACGAGGTATTCAGGGCAGAGCTAGCTGACGCTATTGAGACATATTTTGACAAAAATGTTGGCTCGGTAGAGAGCTTCCAGGTAGTGTGGGAGGCGTTTAAAGACTACATACGAGGGGTCACGATGACTAAGCACTCGGGAGTTCTCAAGGCGCTGCGTAAAAGATTAACTGACTTGGAGGCTGCGCTGTCTGCACTAGAGTCGCGGCTGCAACTCGGTGTTGACAGAATTCAAGACTCAATTGGAAGAGTTTCAGGAAACAGCTGATGCTGAAATTAAGCACCTTGGCAAATATGCCACGGCACGTATTTATGGTGAGGGCGAAAGACCAGGGAGGGTACTCGCACAGTTATTGCGGAACCGTCGTGACCGCTCTGGGGTCGCCGCTCTGAACTCTGCGGAGGGAGTGGCACTAACAGATGACCAAGCCATCGCAGAGAGATTTAGACAATTTTACTCGACATTGTACTCCTCGCGTGGCTCGGGCTCCGAAGCTGAAATATTGGACTATTTGTCACATATTAAGCTGCCATGGCTGACTGACACACATCGTGAGTCTTTGATGCGGCCGATAGAGAGGGTGGAAATACTCCTTGCGTTATCTACTATGAGAGCCGGTAGTGCTCCCGGAATAGATGGTCTAACGGTGGCATTCTACAAGGCGTTTCTGGACCTCTTACTGCCACACCTGACTGCATTGTTCGAGGATATGTGCGTTTCAGGCTCAATGCCGCCCTCAATGAGAGAGGCGGTAATTATGGCCAGTTTGAAACCGGGTAAACCCCCCCGAGGAATGTTAGTCATATCGTCCCCTTTCCCTCCTCAACGTCGACACCAAGATCTTTGCAAATATTTTAGCCAACCGTCTGGTGCCCCTGGTACCCTTCCTAGTCGCGCCGGAGCAGGCGGGGTTTGTCCCGGGTCGTAATATCACCTACAATTTACGTACAGTTTTTGGAGCGTTGCAACACACTATCCCGGAGTCGCGCGCAGTAGCGGTATTTCTCAATATGGAGAAGGCATTCGATTCAGTTGAATGGCCCTTCATGCGGCAGGTGCTGACACGTATGGGCGTAGTCTCAATCAAAAAGGAGCTACAGAGGGAAACAAATTCACAGGTCGCCCTCCTCTCAACATATCATTAAATCAAAAAGACCTGTTCATGTAAGGCTCCTCTACTTGAGGTATACGTATAAGTGGAGGCAAGGATTCCTTCACTATTAATCTACCTATCACTCCTCACTTAAAACAGAGGTAGTGTCCTACCACTTTACTGCCTAATTTTTCTAAAAACAACCATTTTGCGACTGACAGTCAAACAACCACATACCCCCCTCTAAACATAGGGGTGTATCTTATTTGTTATGGAAAATACACAGGTTGCACCTATCTAGATGTTACCTTTAACAAAACAAAAAAAAAAATTACAAAAAATTGTGAAAGGGCAAGATGGCACCTCACATGCGCACCACCAGTGGAGCTTGCTGATTGGTACTCACCAGCTATGCTCACTTTTCTCATCATTGGCCACCATATTGCCCAAATAATATGTGTCCCCAAAAAAATTAGTGCCAAAAAATTATTGTTGTCGTGCCAATTGTAATGTGTATTTCACAATTACCACCAAAACATGACCCCGTGCAGATAAAATTGAGATAAGTAGCACAATCACCAACTTTTATTCTTCACTTGTGCACTTATTCAAATTTAAAAACCGGCTGCTTTACGCAGACCTTTGCCGCAAACATTTGCCAACATGTTTCATTGCCCCTATTATTTCAAGGCAATTTCGTCAGGGCTGGGTCATCAATCACCAATTTTGGACACTGGTAACTTGGTATAAAATGACTGTCAGAAGCAAAAAGAAAATGGCCCAGTTACTGATAATATTCACTCTTCAATGATTCAAATCCACATCATTATAACGTATTGCAAGTCTCATTACCATGTGGGAGCCTATGTCAATCGTACCAGCTCTCCACTCCGTTAATTTGAGGAGACTTCCAATCGTGAATCCCTCTCTTTTAGGCGTGCACTCAATTGTCGTGCCAATTTCTAAACATCAAAAAAACAGCTGATAAACATCTCATTTCTCATGTAGCCACAACTCAAACACCTCAATCATTCCACATTGAACGGTGATTACCCCATCATAGCCTCATTACTGTTCTCCATGACCTACTATACTTTATAAAACTGGCCCCTCGTATATCATTCGTCAGCCTACTTTTAAACATGCACTTAGCACCCTCTTTTTCATTTTAATGGGACAAGTTATATCAAAGTCTCACTCCCAATACCGAGTAACTCTACCAGGTCACTCATAACACCCTTCTCTTACATTTCCACAGAGCGCATACTGTTAACCTTTCGCTCCTGAAACCGGGATCGTTCTAATTCCGAAACCTCCAACTTTGTCTCCTATTTTTTAAAATTGTTAGCTTACTCTGAGCCCCTCATTACACACACAACCACCTTACCGCCTTTTTCTCCAGGGAGCGCTTTAAATCCACCCTCGCTCCTAAAGTCGAGTTACAGAGGTTTAAAAACCTCCTGCTCCGCCTCACATCACGTCGCTGCACCGGCGTGATCATCACGTTATCGGGGCTGGCAGTTCATGTCACGACTCAGACTTCGACTATGGCGGCCATCTTAGACTACCCTTAGTCAACCTGCAAATCTATTATGATCTTTCATCACCACGAACTGCGAGATGGTGGTCTCTTCCATTTTCAATTAAAACCACTCATATTATGTTATTAACTCTCGATGGTTTTTGAAGTTACTAAAACATCCTAAGCTTTTACTTTCTTTCTTAAGCTATTTATTTTGTGATTTTTTCACAACATGTTCTCTCAAGAACCTTTATTGTTCCTCCATGTTTTTAACACACACCATCTTTTATGCAGTAAGGCCCAAACCACTGGGAACTTATGAAAGAACTCACCCTCTCGAATACCAATAGATACAGACAACGCTTTCAAAAGTGTTTAGTTTCTGACTTTATTCCATTCAATAAAGTCGTTTAACCCAAACTGATCACATTTTTCCTGAAAAATCCAGCGCTCCTCTTTAGTCACAAGGACCCTGTCTATACTGTATGGGTCCCCCCCTACTTTTTCTAGTACCACCCATGTAAAGGAATGCTTATGTTCATTACAGTGTTGTACTAATTTAGTTGTCAATTTTCCAGATTTTATAGTACTCAGATGTTCCTGTATTCTCACTTTGATCTTCCGTGTGGTGAGCCCTATATACTGTAGTCCACACTGACAAGTCAACCTATATACGACATTCATCGTATTACAGTTACTGAACTGGTTCAAATACCATGTTCTTCCAGATTGCAAAACCACCTCTTTTTTGTAAGATTGCATACTGAACATGTCCCGCAAGGATAATGTCCCGGAGGAACCGTGGTCTCTTTCTGTAATGGTTTAAAACGGGAATGTACCAATTTATCCTTAAGATTGCTGGACCTTCTAAAAGCAAACCTTGGGGGTGGCATTTTGAAGTCAGTTGTAGACAGTAAAGTCCAGTGTTTCCTTATTGATTGTCTAATCTGGGTTGCCAATGGATCAAAGGTCATAACAACTGATAAACAGTCGTCCTTTTCCCTTACATTCTTTTCCAAAAGAGCACTGCGTGGAGTATTAAGCGCTCTTTTTCTTGCTTGATTCACAATTTTACGAGGGTAACTTCTCTGCCTTAATTTTTCACATAATCCTTCTGACTGTTCTAGATAAGATGCCGTGCTGGAGCAATTCCTGCGGTATCGCAGAAACTGCCCCACCGGCAAGTTATCACGCAAGGCCCTCGGATGGCATGAATTGTAATGCAAGAGAGAGTTTTTATCAGTCACGTATGGGCGTAGGTCCGGTCTTTTTGCAGTTGCTAGGAGTGCTCTATAGCTCGCCTTCGGCACGTATTAAAATTGGAGACTTGGTAACGGAACCGATATTTATCTTGCGGGGCACGAGACAGGGCTGTCCGCTCTCGCCGATTCTCTACGCACTTGTCGCGGAGCCCTTAGCTTGCGCGTTGCGGGAGTACCATGGGCATAAGGGCATTCGCATCCCAATATATAATCTCTGGGTTTCGGCCTATGCAGATGACACGCTACTCTATGTGCGTGAGCCCGAACGCCATCTCTCCTCTGTATTACGTGAGGTGGTGCTTTTTGGGAGAGTCTCAGGTCTTCAGGTTAATTGGTCTAGGTCCCTCGTGTTCCCCCTCACGCCGTCTACGTTACAATTTGACCTGGACTATCCACTCCAATGGACGTCAGACTCAGGTGAGGTATCTTGGAATACAAGTGCACACCGACTCGGAGGTGGTTTTTAGAGATAATTATGGAGTATTGGTAAGCAAGCTGGAAGACGATATAGAGCGCTGGATTAGATTATCGTTGACGCTGTTAGGTAGGATTTCAATAATGAAAATGGTAATTCTCCCTCGATTCCTGTTCCTCTTTACGAACATTCCGATGGTCCTCCCTGGCATATTTTTCAAAACACTTACGACACTGATGGTCAAATTAGCTTGGGCGGGAAAACAGCCGAGAGTCAAATGGCAAATTCTTACCCTTCCTTACCACATGGGTGGACTGGGGGCGCCGGATTTTGACCTTTATTACAGAGCTGCGCAATGCGCCCATGCTCAACTCTGGATACACGGCTCACCTGATCTCTCTCACCTGCGCATTGAGCGGGAGGTGGCTGCCCCGAGCCCGCTCCCCATGTTACTCTTCGCGCCCACAGATCGCAGGACTGGCATTCTAGATTCGATTAACACAACTAATCACGCCTGGCACCATCTTCTGAAGTTGCAGGCTGGAGCCCTACTGTATTCACCTTTGGCGCCTCTTGGTTGGTGCCACTGGTTGTTGCCATGTAGAGATGGTGGTGTAGTCCGCGCGCTTAATTCCATTGGGGTCCATACTATATGCAACTTGTTTGTCGGTGGAATAATGAGGGACTGGGACTCTATTGCTGAAGGGTTTGATGCGCCCTCACTCCTCACTAAACTTCAATATCATAGGATAAGACACGCATTATTGCAACTGCTAGGCACTGACCTGACTGAGCCGCCGGAGGTGACCGCTCTCTCCCGGATCATTAAGACGCAAGCCACGACGGGGATGGTCTCTAAGATTTACAAACACGCTATGTTATTTAGAGCAAACCACTACACTAAAGCCAGTTTAGCTTGGCAACTCGACCTGTCTACGGAAATAGACGATGACATGTGGTAATATTGCTGCCAAAACATAAAACGAGTTTCCCTTAATGGTAGACACAGTCTAATTCACTTTAAGTTCCTAAATAGGGTCTATTATACTCCCGAAAGACTATGGAGATACGGGCTCCGTGAGAGCTCGCGTTGTGCACGATGTAGTGAGCAGGTAGCTGATTTTGCTCATCTAGCGTGGCTCTGCCTGGGAGTGGCTGAGTTTTGGAGACAGGTGTTCTTGGAATTGACAGCTATAACTGGGCAAGAGCTCCAGCCGGACCCGGCTCTAGCGCTTATGGGCTTCTCGAAACCATTGCCTAAGGGGCTGCGTAGGCTGGTTGACATGGGACTGCTCATGGCAAAGCGGCGGGTGGCCATATGCTGGTTAAGGGGCCCTCTACCTTTGCTATCCCACTGGGCTTCTGACATGATATATTGCTCTACTCAAACTGAACATTTCAGCAATCTCCTTCCTCCCCGCAATAGACCCAAGAATTTCTGGACACTGTACAATACATATAGGGCCAATAAAAATACTGAGGCCAGGGGCACGACGAGTGGTGTATAGATTTAATTCTTTTGTCTTGATTCAGCCTCTACTATGCTATAAATTGGAGAGTGTGAGTTGCCCTCGGTTCAACGCTGTGAGGGCAAGTAGGGGAATGAGATCTTGTTGATAGGCCACCTGCAGTATGTATACCCAACACCTCTCTGATTGACTCCAACCTGCGTGTATATTCTCTAAGTATCATCTAAGTTGCTGATAAAAGCTTGGTGTGCTGCCCTGTTGCACTTTGTACCTACAGTAATTTTATCTAATCCACTGTCATTGTAATGCCATGATAATTGTAATGTGTCGACATCCTGTTGTATCGCTCGCATCCGATGCTCCTTTGTTCTTGTTTAAATGCAATAAAGAGATTAAATAAATAAAAAATAAAATAAACATATGGGTAAACATCATATGACATTGTTAGTTGAAATATAAGCATTGGTTTGTATACAATTGGTAAAAACTGATATCACATTTCTAGGTAAGTTCTGTCTTTAACAGTTGAGATAAAAAGGTCTGTGATACAAAAGTCTATTGTAAACATCATTAACACTTCTACGTGAATAGGGCAATACAATCATCCCTCCTCGTTTTATCGGAACGTAGGACCTAAAAAGTTGTACCAGCAGTAGCTGCTATCAGGGCCGTACAAGGGTTTCCTCTATATGTGTTCCATCTGCCCCAGACCTTCTCCCACTTTCTGGGGCACCCCCTACTCTCATATACTAATCTCTCCGCCACCATGAACCAGTCCAGGTCTTTTTTTCAGTCGTGTAGGGAAGGAGTCTCCGTCACCCCCCATTTTTGTGCAATACTGCGCTTAGCTACCATCATGCCCAACGTTACCCATGTTTGGACTGCTCGTGTCAAGTCTGTGGCTTCCCAGATATTGAGGAGGCATAGTTTGGCCGATGGTCGTATAGTGGTGCCAGTGACCTCGCTGATGCATGTTAACACCTCGTTCCAGTATTTATGGATGTGAAAGAAGGTTCCCGGTTGGCCACATTTCCTTAGACACCCCGTGTCTGTTTGTCTGCCCATTTTGACCTGTGTAGTGCAGGAGACGTAGACTGTGTAGAAATTTTAGTTGTACTAAACGAGAACGCAATCGTATAGCGACCACTTTCGGAGAGGAGAGGGCATCTACCCAGTCCTCCTCCTGCAGGTCTTCTAAACCTGTGTTCCAGCGGTCTCTGAACTGGGCAAGAGTGTCTGGGGAGTTATTTATAAGTTTACGGTATGTAAGTGAGGTTACCTTGGTGGATAAACGTTCTTCTAACAATCTCTCTTCCAGGGGAGAAGATCCTGGCAGGGCTTCATCGGGAAGGGGGGGGGGGGGGGAGGTGTACTGCTCTGAGGGCGTGCCGGATTTGTAAGAGCTAATTCGTATGTACTTTGCAACTCAGCAAATGGGATCACCCCTTTAGTTGTACATATGTCTCCCACCGTGGAGTCCCTATCAAATCCCACCTGTGAAATCCCTGTCTATTTGCCATAGTGCCCAGGAGTTCTGAATCCCATAAAGGGGTAGCACGTGTGATCCTCTTCTCCCAGTCCAGTCTGCGTAGGGTTGAGTGCCAGAGGGCCACTGTTAGGGCAGTAGGTCCCTCCAGGGATAGATGGCGTGGTTTGGTATATAACGCGCAGCGGTAACCCCGTCCCGAGGACCAGGTGATCCATACGATAGGCAGGTTCGTCTCTGGAGTAATGGGCCCAGTAGTTAACTGTTGTCAGTTGGGCTGCTGTGTAATACGTTTGGAGATCTGGAAGCGCTATCCCTCCCTCATGCCAACCTCTGGTCAATTTTGCCAAGACTATACAGAGGGAACCCCATCCCAGAGCAGGGTCCTGAGTTCGCTATTAACTGCTCTGAAATAGGAGTCCGGCACCGGAAAGGGGGAGTTCTGTAGAATATAAAGGAAACGAGGCAGCGCCATCTTGAACAGCGCTGCCTTTCCCAATAAGGAGAGTGGGAGGGATCTACAGAGTCGAACATCACTTTTGAGGCGTGCCAGAAGGCCCGTCAGATTTTTGTCTATAAATATCTTAGTGTCAGTGGTCACATGGACACCCAGGTACTGAAAACTCTCCCTGGCAATTCGGAACTTGTTTCCCAGGGGAAGGCAGGGCTCTGGGTCGTGGAGGATGAACATCACCGATTTAGACCAATTTATTAAATACCCGGAGTAGTCCCCAAAAATCAAGAGAATGTTCATTAACCTGGAGATAGTAGACCTGGGAGAGGCAATATATAGGAGGATGTCATCAGCATACAACGATATTCTATCCTCCCAGTCCTCTGTCCAAAGCAAGCCCCGAATCAGAGGTCCTCTCTGATCCATGCCGCTAGTGACTCAAGGATCAGGGCAAAGATCAGGGGGGAGAGAGGGCAACCCTGCTGTGTTCCTCTGCTGAGGGGAAAAACCCTTGAAACCTTGCCATTAACCACCACACGCGCCATGGGATGCAAATATAACAGTCGCACCCAGGAGAGGAAATTTGGGGCAAAACCCATATGTTGGAGAACAGCAAAAAGATATGGCCACTTAACCGTATCAAAAGCCATGCGTGCGTCAAGTGATAGAATCAGTGTGTCTTCCTTGATTCTGTGTGTTCGCCCAAGGACTCTGTGGAGTCGCCGTAAATTTAGCGTGGTATTGCGGCCAGGAATAAACCCCGATTTATCCGAATGAATCAGTTTTGTCATCAATGGAATCAAACGGAGCGCCAGGGTTTTGGCAATTATTTTCAGCTCATCGTTGAGTTAGGATATGGGCCTATAAGAGGAGCATTGATCTGAGGGTCGACCTTCTTTATGAATTACTACCACTGAGGCCAGTCGCTGTTCCTCTGGGAGTGTGCCTGCTTATCTACTTTCCTCAAACATTTTCAGGAGATAGGGTCCTATGGTGGATGCCGTAAGTTTGTACAGCTCCACTGGCATTCCATTAGGTCCCATCGCATTGCCCAGCCGTAGTGATCGGATGGACTGTTTAAGTTCTTAGTCTTTGAGGTCGTTTTCTAAAAGTGCAGCCTCATCAGGGGACAATGTTGGGAGAGGCCTATCCGCAAGGAGGGACAAGGAGTCTTGTTCCGAGGTCGATGCATTCGACAAATATATTTGTGAGTAATAGGCTCCGTCCGGTGACTCCACTTCCGCTACTCATCTATTTGCCCGCTCTCGTCTTTCTAGCCAAGCTAGCAGTCTCCCTGGCCTAGCACCCAGCTCATAGATCTTATGTTGTGTGACTTTGTACTTATTTCTAGCCGCATTGGTCACTACGTCCCTATACTCCTGCTGTTTTAGTCGCAGATGGTGATGTGTATCTGCTTGTGTATCTTGTGTCAACTGGCTCTCGAGCTGTAGGATGTCCTGCTCAAGTTTCTCAAAAGCCGCATTTTTGTCTCGTTTGTGTCCCACCATCAGCAACAGGGCTTGTCCCCTGATAACCGCTTTATAGGCTTCCCAGAGTGTTAGGGAGGAAGTAACCGAGTTTTTATTTTCCTGAAAGTAATGGATGGGGTGTTGCTGGAGTCCCTCCCGTATCGCTGTGAGCTTGAGGAACTATGGGTTTATGGAAATGATGTCCTTTACCCTTGGGGGACCCCTACTATATCTTGCCCACATAGGGGAGTGGTCAGATATTCCCATCACTAGGTGCTTCAAAACCCTACATTTTGCAAGAGAGGAGGCCGTTGAGATAAGGAGGTCAATACGGGACATGCTCCCATGGGCCCCAGAGTGGAAGGTATAGTTTTGTGTAGTTTGGTTGCTGGTCCTCCAAACATACACCAGCCCGAAAGCAACCAGAAAACTTGCTAGTTGAGTAGTAGATGGGAGAGTCCGTCTCGAGTCGAGTCTGTCCACGCTATCGTCTAGTGTCATGTTGAAATCTCCTATTAAAAACTCCCCCTCTGGTAATTGGAGCATATGCTCTCCCAAATCTGGAAGTGTAGACGAGTGGAGGCTGGGGAGGAGGGGGGAGAGGGGGTAAATATACTGATATTATATTATTCTGCTCACCCTCCCAGACGCCTGTTCGTGCAGCAAATGTACCCTGTCTGTCTGACCACGTCTTTTGGATCATGATTAGGAAGCTCTTCTTAAGGAGGATACCCACACCACGGGAGCTAGAGGTGTATCCTGCATGTACTGACATTTTATAGCCCCAACGATCGAGTGCCCTGCATGCGTTCTCCAGTAGGTGCATCTCCTGCAGCACGACGATGTCTGGGGAGTGTCGTTTGATGTACTGAGACACTATCCCCCTTTTAATTTTGTCCCCCAATATCTTTACATTCCATGACAAAATACAGAGCTCAGGGAGCTTCACATCTGTTTCCATTGTCATTTACCTACGTGGATTTCATACTTCTCCCCCCTCCAGCCCCTACATCCGGATCGTCTGTAATGTTATTCCGTACCTGTGGTGAATCAGTCAACCAATGTCCATACAAAAAACTGGTGGCATTACCCTGAAGCAGACAACACTGCATTGCAGTAACATTCCCCAGAAACAAAAGAAACGTTGTAAACCAAGAAACCCCCCTCTGCCCCCCACCCTGCCTAACTGATGTAAAACTGCCCCACCCCAAATGAGCAGAATGCCTGTCGCCCCAACCCAACATCTTAAACTTTAGGGTTCATAGGCCATCCCCATGGCGCGCCACCCTCCCCACATTCAGCATAGTTTGTAGCACATGTTGAAACAATAATAAAAGGTCTGACCATCAATGATCGCGTTGATCCGTCCTGTGGTCCCCTGGGTTCCCCGCACCCTCTGGTTCAGACCAAGTGTCCCAGATGTCCTTTGCAGAACTGAAGACGTGACTTCCCATGGGACATGTGGATCTCGGTATCTTCCCCCCTACTTTCATCAGTTTTTATGTCTTTGTTCTGTTTCTTCTTCCTGTGTCGAGAGCCTTCCATCTGGTCGCGTTCCTTGTGTGCCCTTGGTCCTCACACTATTCTCTCGGTGCACTCCTCCTTTTGCGCCGCAGACGGATCACCATCCCTCCAGCCAATCCCAGGCCTCAGCCGGAGTGGCAAAGAACCAGACCTTGCCCTCTGATTCGATGCGTAGAGCATGGAGTATTTCACCTGTTTTTCACGCAATGCCCTTTTGACTTCAAGAAAACTCCTTCTTTGTCGCTGGACCTTTAGTGTGAAATCTGGGAAGAAGGTTATGCGTGCATTCTCATATAGGACGGGCGGAGCTGTTCTTGCCGTTTGGAGAATTGCATCGCGGTCCCGGAAGTGGAAGAGCCGTGCCAGTAGTGGCGCAGCCCCTGGGCGGGGTGACCCCCCCGGCACTCTGTGCGCCCTTTCCACAGAGAAGAATTTGGAAAGTCCGCTGGGCTGGAGATGTTTGAGGACCAGGTCTTCCACAAATAGGTCAGCTGCCGGCCCCTCAGCCCGCTCCAGGACCCCTAAAATTCGAACGTTGTTTCGCCGGGATCTTCCTTCATAATCCTCAAATCATTCCTCTAGGAGTTTGTTAGAGGACTCCAGGCCTCTAACCTGTGTTTTAAGGCTACGTGTATCTTGCACTATGGTGGGCACCTAGTTCTCAACCTCTTTAACGCAGATCCCAAGTTGCGCAGGTCTGCTCGTATCAGAGAGACTTCAGTAGAAACAGTGTCTATACGAACTTCTAAAGCGGTACGGACTCCCTGTATCGCGGCCATAATATCCTGTAGGGAGACCGGGGTCTCCCCTAGTCCCTGGCGACTGTCAGAGACAGGTTGATCCTGAGTGTTTTGTAGATTTTCAGCTCCTTTGGACTGGGCGAATTTGTCGATTCATGGCCATCCCACCTGTCATGCTGTAGTGGTGAAGCACCCGAGCTTGATATTGTTAGACCAGCCGTTTAGTGTGATGTCGCTGGGGTAGAGGAGATGAATTCTAGCACCCAGGGAGCCCCAGGCCTAACGCACTACCACACCTCGTCCCTTAAGTACTTCCTCCCACGTTCAACAACTCCTGGCTGTGTAACCAATTATACACAGTCGGCGTCTGGCCAAGTGTCCACCTGTGGAGCGTCCCCACGCGTTTGTGTCTCACAGGATATGGTGGACACCCTCCGCTATTAATAGAACGGTAATAAGCAACGAGCGTTCACCAATGTCTAGTCGTGACTTAATGAGTGGACACATCCCCTACCCAACCACAGCCTGGGAGGGTCTTCAAAGTTTGCGGGACTTGGGGCTTCAGAGGCCCCAGCAGGATCCCTTTGAGCAGGATATTTGCTGTTCCCTCTCACACACCTCAGAGGGGGGGGTATCTGGGGGGGTCCGGAGATGTTGGTCCCTGCGGGTCTACGCAGGCACTCCCCCCTCGCCTCCCCTGACTTTCCAGACCCACGAGGCCTCCTGTGCTCCATGTATGACTTCACAGGTTCCTCTGGATTCACTGTCCCTGGTTCAACAAAATACCAGAAGAAAGGGTGGGAGGGCAAGGAGGGTCCAGGGGGGGCGGGGGGAGGCCCGACACCGCGTCTCCCGCCCGCCGGCCGCCTCGACCCCTGCGCCGGTACCACTCCGCTCTCTTCTCCCAGTCCGGCCAAGGCGACCTTTATATATTCTTCTCCCTCCACAGGAGGGGGCCAGAGTATTCTTCACTGTACCGCCCACGGCCGTCGCTCTCTGTGGTGTTGCATGCCGGCTAGGAGGGAAACTCCGCTGGATGCGGCCAGGCTGTGCCGGTACTGATAAATCCCCCAAGCTGCCTCTCCTCTGCTGCATAATTTGACCCTCCCCTGCCACATAATTCCAGCGGCCCTGCTTACAGTCTGTAAAAATACTGGACGGGTTGTCACCCTAACCTCAAGTTCTCAACAGGCCATGCCTCTGGCCGTACTGCCCCTTCCTTTCTTTTGTGTTGACACTTTCCACGCCTTCTCAGCTCTGAATCCCACCGTAGTGCAAAAAGCGAGGAAATATTTATCTCATGAATAACTCCAATAACCATAATGCACTGGAAGAAGACAATTCATTCTTTGCAACTACAGTGACCAGGCATCCCGTATTTTTCGGGACAAATCAGGATTTTCACCATCTGTCCAGGAAGATTTAAATAAACTACTCAAATACCCTGGTTTTCAGAGAGGGTGGACTAAACACAAAGGAAGGGAAGTTTCAATGTTTTGCAGTGCTAAGTTAGTTAGCAACCATTATCAGAAAGCAATTTAATGAACACAGATGATACTATGTGAAAAGTTGCATTTAATGACCTCTTATTGCCACACTGTCTGCATTTTCTATATTAGTGAGTGCTTCCAGTTCAGTGATTCTATGCCCTCGATCGATGCAAAACTGTAGTCACGCTTCTTTGTTCGGAAAATGTCCTCTTTTGTCTTTTTCAAAATCTGGGCACCCTATTTGGAAACTTAACTGTGCTGTTAAAGATGGGCTCACTGTGCCACTGGATTCAAGCTATCCTGGCTGATGAGGGGTGAAACCCCAAAACCGGTCCTAGGATGCTTGTTTCCGGTCCAGGGAGGACCTGGCTTGGCAGTTCGGGCTGGACTGTTCCCATGAGGCACAGGGTCAAGACCGATTTGCATATGGCTGGGTCTAAACTGGGGTGGCATGGTGAGCAAAAGAATGATGGATTTAACCCAGATCTCTTGACTGGGGGTGAATGTTTTGATTTGTTCTGCATTCCGTTCATCAATTGTGTGTGTTTTGTTAAAGATGAAGAGCAAAATCTACAACTACGAAGTCCATCATGCAAAGGTTTGCCTCAGCCCAAACGTTGACTGTCTAGAGTACAAATTTTCATTGTGCAACAATTGTGTTCTTCCACAAAACAAGCATTGGCAAAGCCAATCGGTCTCGGCAATCCGAGGGCTATTGGTGCTGTCAATGTGGCTATGTAGCCGAGACATATACTTGCATTTTAGAACAGCCCACTGCTATTTGCAGTGCGCTTTCAACACATCGCCCATATATCAAAGTAAGGGAACGCGTGTCTAGATATAGTACACACTCTCACAATAGGAAAGAGAAATGCTATTTTTGTGCGTATACTACCTTGCAACATGACTCCCACTGGAACCATCACAGCCTTTACACTAAGAGGATAGAGCAAGTGAACAGAGAACTACTAACCACTGTGCTGTAACATAGTCACACCATCCTGGTGCAAATAGTCATTGAACAACACAAAGGGTTTGGAAATCGCCAGTTACTTTCCCCTTCAACTAAACTCAACTGAGAGCATAAGTACCAAAATGCACTGATTCCTTACGCCAGGGGATTGAGATGAGGCATCTGGGCGATACAAATGCTGATTTTCAATACTAACAACAACATGGCGCCTTCTAGTAACCAGAGTCATGCAGGATATCAACTACTTGACACTGGTGATTTCAACAGCAGTTTGCAAGCCACAAAAGACACTGCCAGAGCATTAAGTAGATCTGCAGCACTCCTAAAATGAAGGAAAACATGTGCGTTCTGGCTAAAGGGCGCAGTGCCTCGAATAAAAACAAGAGGTTTATGCACATTGAAACTTTAACCACCAATGCACAGGAGGTCTGCCACGAAGATGTGTTGATGTACCCTGAACAGACAGCTCCATTACCCGGCTGGCTTCGGTCATTACGCTGATACAGTATACAGGGCGTAACAGTAAGGCACATACCCATCACAAACAATTCTCGCACTACTGTGCATTCAACCGCACCCCATGCCCCATACCTAGCGCCGATCAAGAAAGTCACAGCTACCTTCTTCTCTAGCACTAGGCAGACAACCTTCAAATAATGGACGTTTACCAGCAATCCTCCAATCAGAAGCTCGTAATGTGAGTGACATCAGGGTTCAAGGTACAAACTAGCCAACCCGAATGGTAGCGAGACCCATATGCAAATCTAAGGAGACAAGGGCTGAGGGCTCTCTGCGCAGCACGCGAGCACAGGGCACGGGGCTGCGACTGTTGCAAGACGGCAAATGTCACTAGCAAATTGTTTTCAGATCTTCTGATCAGCCGCAGCCCATGGAGGTAAGAGAGGTGGGGTGGTGGGGCCCGGTAGGGGGGTATTTCGACAGATGGTGATGAGGGAAAATTAAATAAATACATTTTCCCTCGTCATCGTCCCTCGAAATCCCCCCACCGCTCTTACCTGCACGGGCCGCGGCTGCTTCTGATGCACATAGCTTCCCGTTTCTGCTATTGTAACGCCCATCACACAAACAGTGCATTGTACGGCTCCAGAAGTGCAAGCTGTAGGCATTCTCCCCAATTTCCTTATGGAATTCAAATATTGGCATTGATTGACAGTGTATTTAGTATTGTACAGCAGGAAACCGAGAAAGGTTGTAATTCAAGACGCATAAATTTGCGTTTCGTGGCTGCCTTGCACGGCGCTCGCTCTCTGTAAGGGTGACAACATTCAACTGGCACGCGTGCTCTGGCTAGTGTCAGAACCAGTGGGGCGGCAGATAGAATGCTGCTGCTGCTGCTGGTGGCTTCCATTGATAGAATGCTGCTGCTGGAGGCTTCCATTGATAGAATGCTGCTGCTGGAGGCTTCCATTGATAGAATGCTGCTGCTGGAGGCTTCCATTGATAGAATGCTGCTGCTGGAGGCTTCCATTGATAGAATGCTGCTGCTGGTGGCTTCCATTGACAGAATGCTGCTGCTGGTGGCTTCCATTGATAGAATGCTGCTGCTGGAGGCTTCCATTGACAGAATGCTGCTGCTGGTGGCTTCCATTGACAGAATGCTGCTGCTGGTGGTGGCTTCCATTGACAGAATGCTGCTGCTGGTGGTGGCTTCCATTGATAGAATGCTGCTGCTGGTGGCTTCCATTGATAGAATGCTGCTGCTGGTGGCTTCCATTGATAGAATGCTGCTGCTGGTGGCTTCCATTGATAGAATGCTGCTGCTGGTGGCTTCCATTGATAGAATGCTGCTGCTGGTGGCTTCCATTGACAGAATGCTGCTGCTGGAGGCTTCCATTGATAGAATGCTGCTGCTGGAGGCTTCCATTGATAGAATGCTGCTGCTGGTGGCTTCCATTGATAGAATGTTGCTGCTGGTGGCTTCCATTGATAGAATGCTGCTGCTGGAGGCTTCCATTGATAGAATGCTGCTGCTGGTGGCTTCCATTGACAGAATGCTGCTGCTGGTGGCTTCCATTGACAGAATGCTGCTGCTGGAGGCTTCCATTGACAGAATGCTGCTGCTGGTGGCTTCCATTGATAGAATGCTGCTGCTGGTGGCTTCCATTGACAGAATGCTGCTGCCTTCCATTGATAGAATGCTGCTGCTTGTGGCTTCCATTGATAGAATGCTGCTGCTGGTGGCTTCCATTGATAGAATGCTGCTGCTGGAGGCTTCCATTGATAGAATGCTGCTGCTGGTGGCTTCCATTGACAGAATGCTGCTGCTGGTGGCTTCCATTGATAGAATGCTGCTGCTGGTGGCTTCCATTGATAGAATGCTGCTGCTGGTGGCTTCCATTGATAGAATGCTGCTGCTGGAGGCTTCCATTGATAGAATGCTGCTGCTGGTGGCTTCCATTGACAGAATGCTGCTGCTGGTGGCTTCCATTGATAGAATGCTGCTGCTGGAGGCTTCCATTGATAGAATGCTGCTGCTGGTGGCTTCCATTGATAGAATGCTGCTGCTGGTGGCTTCCATTGATAGAATGCTGCTGCTGGAGGCTTCCATTGATAGAATGCTGCTGCTGGTGGCTTCCATTGACAGAATGCTGCTGCTGGTGGCTTCCATTGATCGAATGCTGCTGCTGGTGGCTTCCATTGATAGAATGCTGCTGCTGGAGGCTTCCATTGATAGAATGCTGCTGCTGGTGGCTTCCATTGACAGAATGCTGCTGCTGGTGGCTTCCATTGATAGAATGCTGCTGCTGGAGGCTTCCATTGAGGGGCAGCGGCTGGAGGCGGTGCCCATGCAAAAAGCGCCGTAGCCCAATAGTCCTGCACAGCTTTTCCAGTGGTAGATAGCGTTGTACAAATGCTAGTTAATAACAAGAGTTACACTGACAAATTTATTATTTAGAGCGGACACATCTATTATTTAGCACGACCTAGAAAAAGTAAATATTCATATTTGGAGCAGCAGCATTTGTGACGAGATAAGAACAAGATTTACAGCTCGCTAGGAGCCAAAACAGTTGCTTTACTGGGGGCTGTGGATGAATAGTAGTAATTGGTCCCCTGCTCTCGGGCAGGACTAAACACAGGAAGAGGTGTGACGTATGCAAGCTGTGGACAAATGAGGAGAAAGAATAGTAAAGCAGTGATGGAGCCAGCAAATGGGAAGCCTATGGGCGGACTGAAGCCCACAAAGTATATACACATATCTCTTTGAGACAGCGCATGTGCTGTTTAGAGCAGAGACCTAAAAGAGTGCTAGTATTTGCAATTTTTTATTGTCTTGTGGGAATATTTATGTTCAATACAGCAGGACAAGGTTACTTATGGTGATAAATCAAAGATCAAGGCAAAATGCCTGATTTATTATAAACCATTAAGACAAAGGCAGTAGGCATGACAATTACTGTGAAAAGCACATGTAAAAACCAATAGGTCTTTAAGATAGGATTGGCATTACACTGTGTGGACAGCTGGTAGGCATGTATTTTGTTACAGGGAGTTGCACAGGTTGGCACAGTAGGCCAGGGTTTTGGTGCCGGTTACCCTTTGTAACAAACTTTAGGGGTAAGAGATTTGCACTTTGAGAATCCTTGTTATGCCCTTTCAGGGAGGTTTGCATATTTATTTATTTGTTTTACCAACTGTAATTGTGTACATATTTGTAAATGTATGACTTTATAACGAAAGTTGCCTTGTAGGAAACCTTAAGCAGAACACAGTAGGCCTGGGTTTGTTATGGGGACAAGTCAGTGATAAAGGCAATAGGCTTGATTGGTTCTTCTGAAAATAAAATGTTAGTGGCCATAGGCTTGATCGGTTTAGTATGATTATTTACGACAAAGGCAGGAGACCCAACTTATTTATTGTGATCATCATATGTTAAAGCCAATGAGCCTTTAAGCACTGATTGTTTCCGCAGTGTTAAGGCTTTAGACAGATGTTGTGTTACATACATTATCACAGATCTCTGTAGTGGGCAAGGTTTTGGTGTTGGATTCCCTTCCCGGAGCCCCAGCTGACAAACCTGAAGGTAGAAGACTTGCACTTTGAACATCCTTGTTTGCCCTCTTAGGAAGGTTTGAATATTGTTTTCCAACTTACTCTGTGTATATATATAGATTTTCGACTGTATTCTGAAAGCTGAGAATTCAGGAGGCCTGAGATGGTTAAGGTGATAAGCCAACAATAAGCTGCTATATGCCTGAATGGTTGTTTGGGGTAATTAGGTCGGATGCTATGGGTCTGATATGTTTATTAAGAAACGTTACGACAAAGGCAGAAAGGATGACCGTTTTGTGAATGTTGTTTGTTAAAGCCAATAAGCCTTTATGGGTGGACAGTCATTACATTGGGCTAAAGGCTATAGGCTGAGATGACATATTTCATACATAGAATTTCAGATTATCGTAGCAGGCTAGGGCTCTGGTATTGGTTAACCCTCTGACAAACACTTGGAGTTGAAGATTTACAAAGTGTTGCCGTCAGCCACACCTCCGAGCCACATTGGACCAACCACCACTGCGTCCACTTCTTCACCAAACCCACCGTAGGCCACCATGCCCACTGTTATCCTCGCCGAAGACCAGCTCACCACCTTTCTTAACAAAACCCCACCAACGCTATCCACGGACACCAAGGCCTCAGCACGCAACATCCACCGCTGGATCTCCGACTGCGCTAACACACTGGCTCACCTCAGGAAACCCTCAGGCAAGCAGCCCCCTAAGAGCCAGCTGGTTCTCCCCCGCCCTTCAAGAGTCCAGGAGCACCTGCAGACCTCTCGAGAACAGATGGAGGAGCAGCAAGACCGTGGCAGACCGCGCAGCCTTCAAAACCGCCGTCACCACAAACCACCTCATCAGAACAACAGTGAAAGCAACAATACAGAAACGCATCAACGTCAATGCACACAACAGCAAATAACTTTTCGCCATGGTCAAAGAATTCACCAAACCCAGCACAGAGACAGCGAACATTCCCCCCTCTCAAGACCTGTGCGACAACCTTGCCACCTTCTTCCACTGCAAGATCAAAGAGATCTACGACAGCTTCACAACCCAAGAGACACCCACCCCACCCCCCAACCACCGCACCCAATGACTCCAGACCTCAGCGGACCATCCCAACTGGGCCACCATCACCCATGATGACACCCTCTGGATCATGAAGAGCATCCATTCTGGAGCCCCCTCGGATCCCTGCCCCCACCACATCTTCAACAGAGCCTACACCTCCATCGCACCCGAACTCTCCCACAACACCATTAACTGCTCCATCGAGTCCGCCACCTTCCCTGAAGACTGGAAACACGCAGAGATCAACCACCTGCTGAAGAAACCCTCTGGCAACCAGGCAGACCTCAAAAACTACAGACCATCTCTTTGCTCCCCTTCCCAGCCAAAGTCATCGAGAAAGCCATCAACATCCAACTTTTTGAGTTCATTGAAACAAACCACATGCTGGACCTCTCCCAATCGGGCTTCAGAAGCAACCACAGGACAAACCGCTCTCCTGGCCGCTACTCACATCCGCACCCACCTCGACGGAGACGAGACTGCCGTCCTCATTCTCCTGGACCTCTCAGCTGCCTTCGACAGCGTCTCCCACCGCACCCTCTGCGCAAGACTCCACAACGCTGGCATCCGCAACAAAGCCCTAGAATGGATCTGCTCCTTCCTCACCGGCCCAACACAAAGTCAGACTTCCACCGTTCAACCCAGACCCCACAGAGATCTGTGGAGTGCCTCAGAGATCCTCTCTGAGCCCTACTCTCTTCAACATGTGCATGGCCCCGCTTGCAGCCATCGTCAGAAGCCATGGACTCAACATCATTTCCTACGCTTACGACACCAAGCTGATTATATATATATATATATATATATATATATATATATATATATATTCACTGAAAAAACCATAGGTTTCAGGGACGCTATAGTTACAAATTAGCATTTAAAAAACCTTTGAAATTCACTGAAAAAACCATAGGTTTTAGGGACAGTTATAGTTAGTTGGACATTGCACTCGTACAAAACCCGTGAAATTCCCCGTTATAGTTAGTCCAGCTAACTATAACTCGCGCCCCGCAATGCACTGCTGATGACGTCACATATTACATCACTCATGACATGGTCAGTGACATCACTGATGACATCACTGATGACATCTCAAATGACATCATTTCGGCATGGATTCGCGCACCCTGAGCACATCCTGCCGATTTTTTTAATTTTTTTAATTTTTTTTTGCCCAGGGGGTCCTTGTGGGACCCCTGAGCAAACCTAGGGGGTCAGGGTGTTTCTACCCTGCTCCCTTTGTGCGCTTTGCGACTTGTTTCTGTCCCTCGGTTCTACCGAGGGACAAAATGGCTGCCAACATTTCCTGAATCGGAATGTTGACAGCCAGCTGACAGCCAATTAACATGCAGCTCGTGATCGGGAGGGTACGCGGACCCTACTCGGCCATAGATATCACTATCTTTTTACTTTTGATTTTCTCAGCAACTACTGAACGGATTTACACCATTTAACAAAAGGGTTCTTTCTGAACCAAGAACTACCTCTTTGCCAAATTTGGTGTAATTCCGTTCAGCAGTTCGGCTGTAGCCGTGTCTAAAGTTTCCTATGGAAAATGCGTTTTGGGACCCCCTTTTTCTCGGCCCCCGCTTGACGAATCCCCCGAGACTTTCAGGGTAAGAGCGGACCGGAGCGGGCCACAAAGTTTGAAAATTTTGCGAAGATACGTCAACCGGCAAGAGAGTTATTTCAAATAGAATGTCGCGGATTTCCTATGGATAATAGGTTGTAACTATAACTATCTACTGGCGATCGCCAGTAGAAAAAAAAAAATATATATATATATATATATATATATATATATATATATATATATATATTTTTTTCTTCTCTCTCTCTCTCTCTACACACACTCTCTCTCACACTCTCTCTCTCTCACACTCTCTCTCTCACACTCTCTCTCTCACACTCTCTCTCTCACACTCTCTCTCTCACACTCTCTCTCTCACACTCTCTCTCTCACACTCTCTCTCTCTCACTCTCTCACTCTCTCACACACTCTCTCTCTCATACTCTCTCTCTCTCTCTCACACACTCTCTCTCTCTCACACACTCTCTCTCTCTCACACTCTCTCTCTCTCACACACTCTCTCTCTCTCACACTCTCTCTCACACACTCTCTCTCTCACACACTCTCTCTCTCACACTCTCTCTCTCACACTCTCTCTCTCACACTCTCTCTCTCTCACACTCTCTCTCTCACACTCTCTCTCTCACACTCTCTCTCTCACACTCTCTCTCTCACACTCTCTCTCTCACACTCTCTCTCTCACACTCTCTCTCTCACACTCTCTCTCTCACACTCTCTCTCTCACACTCTCTCTCTCACACTCTCTCTCTCACACTCTCTCTCTCACACTCTCTCTCTCACACTCTCTCTCTCACACTCTCTCTCTCACACTCTCTCTCACCCTCACCCTCACCCTCTCTAGACCCCACAGCCGCCTAGAGGAACTTCCATGACAGGATGAAGGCAGTCGCTACCTGGATGAAGGACAGCTGCCTCAAGCTCAACTCAGACAAGACCAAAGTTCTCATCTTGGGCTCCACCCCCTCCGCCTGGGATGACTCCTTGTGGCCCGCACCGCTCGGTACCCCCCCACACACACCCACGGACTTGATGCTCCTCGCTCTCAATGAACCGTCAAATCAACGCGGTCTCGTCCTCCTACTGCCACACGCCCTGACTGCTTTGTAAGATCTTCAGGTAGATCCCCGCCGAGCCCAGGAAAACGGTCACCCATGTGCTCGTCAGCAGCAGACTCGACTATGGCAACGCACTCTATGCCAGACCCACCCAAAAACACCTAAAGAAACTGCTGAACAAACAGAGCACCTCCGGAAGACTCAACCTGAACATCCCACGCCGCTGCCACATCACCGGCCACCTAAGAGACCTTCACTGGTTACCCATCAATGAAAGAACTACCTTCATGCTCCTCACGCACGCCTATAAAGCCCTCCACCATGCCGGACCTGCATACCTCAACAATTGCCTCTCCTTCTACAATCCCACCAGACAGTTCCGCTCAACTGGGCCTGGCCACCGCAAGACCAAGGCTCGAGGAAGATACTTATACCTCGCTGCGAAGACCTGGAACTCCTTGCCTCTGGCACCTCAGGCAATCACCATAGCTGCCGCAATTCAGAAGGACCTCAAGACCTGGCTCTTCGACTGAACCGCAGATCCTCCTCCCCCACCCCAGTGCCTTAGGACTCATACGGGTTAGTCAAGCTATACAAGAAACCTAATTGATTGTCATAAGCCCTATTCGCAGGGGGTGTCTACTGTTTAGTCAGTTGGTTATGAAGACAAGCCAGTGTTGAAGACTTTACACTTGACTGGTTCATTGAAAAAAAGTTAGGCCAGATCTGTTTATTATAGAACGGTACGACAAAGGTAACAGTGAAAGGTGATGGAGCCTTTGTTTAAACTACAAAGTGGCCATCCTTAACCTGAAGTCTGTGCAGTGCCACACACTATGTATACTGCAAAGATATTAAGCTGAAGTCTGTGCAGTGCCACACACACACTATGTATACTGCAAAGATATCATTAACCTGTAGTCTGTGCAGTGCCACACACACTATGTATACTGCAAAGATATCATTAACCTGAAGCCTGTGCAGTGCCACACACTATGTATACTGCAAAGATATAATTAACCTGTAGTCTGCGTGGTCCCACACACCTATGTTTACACCAAGAGTGTATCATTATTAACCCTTACTGTACACTATGAAGGAACCATCATTATCCTGCAGTCGGGGAAGTATACCTACTGCTTACACTAGAAAGATGTCTTATGTGCAGTCCGTCCACTACCACGCACCACTGCTTGAACTATGAATGTGTCTGTGGAATCCGTACAGTATCACACACCACTGCTTACACTATGAAGGTGTCTGTGGAGTCCGTCCAGTACCACACACCTCTCCTTACACTATGAAGGGGTCTGTGGAGTCCGTCAAGTACCACGCACCACTGCTTACACTATGAAGGTGTCTGTGGAGTCCGTCAAGTACCACGCACCACTGCTTACACTATGAAGGTGTCTGTGGAGTCCGTACAGTACCACGCACCACTGCTTACACTATGAAGGGGTCTGTTGAGTCCATACAGTACCACACAGCACTGCTTACACTATGAAGGAGACTGTGGAGTCCATACAATACCACGCACCACTGCTTACACTATGAAGGTGCCTGTGGAGTCCGTACAGTACCACGCACCACTGCTTACACTATGAAGGGGTCTGTGGAGTCCGTCCAGTATCACACACCACTGCTTACACTATGAAGGTGTCTGTGGAGTCCGTACAGTATCACACACCACTGCTTACACTATGAAGGTGTCTGTGGAGTCCATGCAGTACCACGCACCACTGCTTACACTATGAAGGTGTCTGTGGAGTCTGTACAGTACCACGCACCACTGCTTACACTATGAAGGCGTCTGTGGAGTGTGTACACTACAACGCACCACTGCTTACACTATGAAGGTGTCTGTGGAGTCCGTACATTACCACGCACCACTGCTTACACTATGAAGGTGTCGGTGGAGTCTGTACAGTAGCACGCACCACTGCTTACACTATGAAGGTGTCTGTGGAGTCCGTACAGTACCACGCACCACTGCTTACACTATGAAGGTGCCTGTGGAGTCCGTACAGTACCACGCACCACTGCTTACACTATGAAGGGGTCTGTGGAGTCCGTCCAGTATCACACACCACTGCTTACACTCTGAAGGTGTCTGTGGAGTCCATGCAGTACCACGCACCACTGCTTACACTATGAAGGTGTCTGTGGAGTCTGTACAGTACCACGCACCACTGCTTACACTATGAAGGCGTCTGTGGAGTGTGTACACTACAACGCACCACTGCTTACACTATGAAGGTGTCTGTGGAGTCCGTACATTACCACGCACCACTGCTTACACTATGAAGGTGTCAGTGGAGTCTGTACAGTAGCACGCACCCCTGCTTACACTATGAAGGTGTCTGTGGAGTCCGTACAGTACCACGCACCACTGCTTACACTATGAAGGTGTCAGTGGAGTCCATCCAGTACCACACACCACTGCTTACACTATGAAGAGGTCTGTGGAGTCCGTACAGTACCACGCACCTCTGCTTGCACTATGAAGGTGTCCGTGGAGTCCGTACAGTAGCACACACCACTGCTTACACTATGTAGGTGTCTGTGGAGTCCATACAGTACCACACACCACTGCTTACACTATGAAGGTATCCATCGCACCCCACCTGTGCAACGTTATCAATCTCTCCTTCGAGACCGCGACCTTCCCAGAGAGCTGGAAACACGCAGAGATCAACGCCCTACTCAAAAAACCCAAGGCGGACCCAAGAGACCTCAAGAACTTCCGGCCCATCTCCCTGCTTCCGTTCCCAGCCAAGGTCATCGAGAAGATCGTCAACAAACAGCTAACCCGATACCTAGAAGAAAACAGCATCCTGGCCCCATCCCAATCGGGGTTCCGCAGCAACCACAGCACTGAGACTGCCCTCATCGCCGCCACCGACGACATCAGGACCCTGCTGGACAACGGTGAGACCGCAGCCCTCATCCTGCTGGACCTCTCCGCCGCCTTCGACACTGTCTGCCACCGCACTCTCACGCGCACGCCTCCACGACGCAGGGATCCGAGACAAGGCCCTGGAATGGACCACCTCCTTCCTCGACGGCAGAACCCAGAGAGTCCGCCTCCCACCTTTCCGATCCGAAGCCTCCGAGATCATCTGTGGCGTACCCCAGGGATCCTCCCTCAGCCCAACACTGTTCACCATCTACATGGCCCCGCTCGCACGCATCGCCAGACAGCACGACCTCAACATTATCTCCTACGCCGACGACACTCAACTGATCCTCTCCCTCACCAAGGACCCCCTCGCCGCCAAAGCCAATCTCCATGAAGGAATGAAGGCCGTCGCCGATTGGATGAAGATCAGCCGACTAAAGCTGAACACGGACAAGACGGAGGTCCTCATCCTCGGCTCCAACCCTCAGCCTGGGACGACTCCTGGTGGCCAACGACGCTGGGAGCAGCCCCGACACCCACCGACCACGCACGCAACCTGGGAGTCATCCTCGACTCAACGCTCTCCATGGCCAAGCAAGTCAACGCAGTCTCCTCCTCCTGCTTCAACACCCTCCGCATGCTTCGCAAGATCTACAGGTGGATCCCGACAGACACAAGAAGAACAGTCACCCAGGCCCTCGTCTGTAGCAGACTTGACTATGGGAACGCCTCTACGCGGGAGCCCCGGCCAAGCTCATCAAGCGACTGCAACGCATACCAAAACGCCTCCGCACGCCTGATCCTCGACGTACCACGCCACAGCCACATCACCCCCACCTGAGGAACCTGCACTGGCTCCCCGTCGACAGGAGGATCACCTTCAAACTCCTCATCCACGCACACAAGGCACTCCACAAAACTGGCCCAGCCTACCTCAACAGACGACTTCTTCTACGTCCCCAACCGCCAGCTCCGCTCCGCCGACCTCTCCTCGCCACCGTCCCTCGCATTCGAAGAACAACCACCGGCGGCAGATCCTTCTCACACCTTGCCGCCAAGACCTGGAACACCCTTCCACTAAGCCTACGACAGACCCAAGACCTGCTGACCTTCAGGAGGCTACTCAAGACCTGGCTGTTCGACAAGTAGCAGCACCCACCCCTCCCCCCTTCCCTCTCCCCAGCGCCTTGAGACCCTCGCGGGTAAGTAGTGCGCTCTACAAATTCTGTGATTGATTGATTGATTGTGGAGTCCGTACAGTACCACGCACCACTTCTTACACTATGAAGGTGTCTGTGGAGTCCGTACAGTACCACGCACCACTGCTTACACTATGGTGGTGTCTGTGGAGTACGTACAGTAGCACACACCACTGCTTACACTATGAAGGGGTCTGTGGAGTCCGTACAGTATCACACAGCACTGCTTACACTATGAAGGTGTCTGTGGAGTCCGTACAGTACCACGCACCACTGCTTACACTACGAAGGTGTCTGGAGTCCGTGCAGTACCACACACCACTGCTTACACTATGAAGGTGTCTGTGGAGTCCGTCCAGTACCACACACCACTGATTACACTATGAAGGTGCCTTATGTGCAGTTTGTACACTACCACGCACCACTGCTTACACTATGGAGGTGTCTGTGGCGTCCGTACACTACCACGCACCACTGATTACACTATGAAGGGGTCTGTGGAGTCCGTACAGTACCATGCACCACTGCTTACACTATGAAGGTGCCTGTGGAGTCCGTACAGTACCACGCACCTCTGCTTACACTATGAAGGTGTCTGTGGAGTCCGTACAGTAGCACGCACCACTGCTTACACTATGAAGGCGTCTGTGGAGTCCATGCAGTACCACGCACCACTGCTTACACTATGAAGGTGTCTGTGGAGTCCGTACACTACCACACACCACTGCTTAGACTATAAAGGTGTCTGTGGAGTCCGTACATTACCACGCACTACTGCTTACACTATGAAGGTGTCTGTGGAGTCCATACAGTACCACGCACCTCTGCTTACACTATGAAGGTGCCTTATGTGCAGTTTATACACTACCACGCACCACTACTTACACTATGAAGGTGTCAGTGGAGTCTGTACAGTAGCACACAGCACTGCTTACACTATGTAGGTGTCTGAAGTCCGTACAGTATCACACAGCACTGCTTACACTATGAAGGTGTCTGTGGAGTCCGTACAGTACCACGCACCACTGCTTACACTATGAAGGTGTCTGTGGAGTCGGTACATTACCACGCACCACTGCTTACACTATGAAGGTGTCTGTGGAGTCCGTACAGTAGCACACACCACTGCTTACACTATGAAGGGGTCTGTGGAGTCCATACAGTACCACGTGTAGGAGAGTAGGATCTGCCTCTTATGGTTACCCCCACTTTTTGCTGGTGTTTCACTGTTTTTCGACTTTAGTCTGGCTGGGGCCCTGCTATTCAGGACCCCAGCCTAGCTGCTTCCTCTCAAAATTGATTCCATGTACTTTAGGTACATCCCAGATTGGATTCTGGAGTGCCCTTATAAGTCCCTAGTATACGGTATACTATGTACCAAGGGCATAGACACCCCAGAGGCCTACCAGGGGCTGAAGCATGTATTATGCCACCCCTGGAAGGCCCTCCAAAATGACACCACAGGACTGCTACTGCAGCCTGGGTAAGGTGGTGCATGCACCCCTTACTGTTTTATAGGCTACCTATATCACTACCATTGCACACACATATAAACCTATAAGTCACTCCTATGGCAGACCTTAACAATCCTAAAGGCAGAGTGCTTGGTTTTTATGTGAGAGGGTGCCCCTGCATGAGCAGAGCCCCTCTGCAGCATTCGGAGACAATCCTCTGGTGCTGTTTGTGGTGCAGCCTGACCATATACTCTTAAGCGCATTATAACCTCGCGTTAAATGCTAACTTTGGGATGGTTGCACGGAAACATGTCGTGTTTGGTGTCAAACATCTTGGAATACTACCCCCCCCCCCGCCAGTTCTGGCGGCGGGGGTAGCATTCCACCCTTCTAGAGGGAGAGACATGTACACACCGGCCTACCCGGTATTAACTTTACAGAGCCCTGGCATCACAAAATGGATGCCGCTGCCACAGACACTGGTCTGGCCTCCTGCTGCTGACCGAAACTCCGGCAGGGGAGGCCTGGACAATAGGTTTCCTGTCGAAGGGAGGTGTAACCACCTCCCCAGACAGGATAGTGTGTATTGGGGCTGGGCGGGAGCACTCTCTGGTGCTTTGAAGTCCTGCACTGGTGGCACATTTGGTGTCCCTGTGCATAGCCCAGTTCAAACCGGTTGCAGGGGCTACCTGCCCCAGCTCTGGCGCGAAACTGGACAAAGGGAAGGGGTGTAACCACCCCTCTTCCCTGACCCTCCCATAGGTGGGTCCCCAGAGTATGTCCAACCCCCTAACTTGGTATAAGTATGGGACCCCAGTCCTTAGGACTTGAGATATCCCTGGACGAAACTCTGAAGCTGAATCCTGGACCTTCGATGCTCTACATTAAGATTAGAGGACTGAAGAATCTCCCTTGGGGTCAAGGAGCGACTCCCCTGCTTGGCAGGCACCAACTAAGCATCTGTCCGGTCTGCATCGCTGAAGCTCCCGCCGGACGCCAAAGTCTTTGCATCACCAGAGGTGGATTTCCAGACTTCCCCGAGGCTGCCCTGAGTACCCAGCGAAGCTGAGGCCCGTAGTTGTCGTGGGTAACGTGGAACCATGACCCCTGGACACCGCGTACTTTTGCAAGTGCATCCTCTTCCTGGTCTCCCACGAAGTTGTGCTTTGGGCTCCGAGTAGCCCCCGCCTCCAGCACCGACTGCACCGAAGAGCACTGGCCTCCACTCCACGAGTGTCCTGTGAGCCAGCTCCAAGTGCGTCCACTCGAGGCTCCTTCGCGGTCGCTAGTCCGTTGGCTAGTGGGCCCTCCCGAAGGCAACTCTTCTTCTGCTTGGGCTTCCCTGGTTGCTCCAGACGTGCCCTGACTTAACCTCGCTGGGTGAGTCCCCCAGACCTTGCAGGTCTGCATCAACGTCCTTTCTTTGTTTCCACGTGACTTGCCGTTGCCAAGGCTTGTTGGGTCCAATCCGGTCGCCGACACCGCAGCAATCGACAGACGTCGTGGGACAGCTCGAATCCAGCTCCTGGTCGTCGTCGACGCCTCCTGGACCTCGTGGCTGAAGAGTCAAGACGACCGTCAACCTACCTGAAGCACCCGACATCGGTGGGCATCTGCTCATCGCCTTCCTGGTCACTGGCTAGTGACCCAGACTCTGTCCCCTCTGCTGTCAGGTCTTCCTTTCCCTCGATCCAGGCTTGGATCGCTCCGGATCACTTTTCTTCTCCACGGCAGCAGCACTTTTCCAGCGGTCGCCATTGAAAACGACGACGATTCCCGACACCTTTAACACGTATGCACCCGGCTTCCCTGGGTGAGGTAACTCGAGCTTTTCGGTACTCACGTGGGTGTGGGCCCTAGAAACTCTTAAGTTTTAAGGGGTTAACTGGAAGTCCTCTCCGAAGTGTCCCTTTTCTTTAAAAATCTAACCGCGACTTTCCCCATAGAAGTCAACGGTGGCTCGCGGCTGTGTTCCCACACTGCACGCGTCCCTCGTGGGTCCCCTGTGTCACTACCTTGGGTGGTTCCTTGGGGTCCAAGCACTTCTACAGGCTCTAGGCCTTGTGTCTAGCTCAGTCGTGGTTCTTATACCACTATTTTAGTATATGGTTTGGTACGTCCCCTAGGGCTCAAACGTGTATTGTGCTAAATACTGCTGATATTTGACTTGTAACTTATGTACTTCGAACTCTAGCCTCAAAGAGACTAGAGGGGTGTGTTTAAGACTAAATACATATATTATATATATACCTGGTGTGGTCCTCTTTCATTTGGTCACTCAAGAGATTATAGACTGGTAAAACAAGCTGCTTTACATTCCTTCAAGACTTAGCCTGAAGGCTGCTCTCCATAGCTACCACTAGGATAGCTTTCACTAAAGGTTGTCTTTAACCTATCTCCATAAGGGGTTGTTTAGACTGGTTGAAGGTGCCCACTAGAACTAGTGGACAGCATATGCCAGGCCAACTTCCCACACCACGCACCTCTGCTTACACTTTGAAGGTGTCTGTGGAGTCCGTACAGTACCACACAGCACTGCTTACACTATGAAGGAGACTGTGGAGTCCGTACAATACCACGCACAACTGCTTACACTATGAAGGTGTCGGTGGAGTCCGTCCAGTACCAAAATACACTGCTTACACTATGAAGGTGCCTTATATGCAGTCTGTACACCACCACGCACCACTGCTTACACTATGAAGGTGCCTGTGCAGTCCGTACAGTACCACGCACCACTGCTTACACTATGAAGGTGTCTGTGGACTCCGTACACTACCACGCACCACTGCTTACACTATGAAGGTGTCTGTGTAGTCCGTACATTACCACGCACCACTGCTTACACTATGAAGGTGTCAGTGGAGTCTGTACAGTAGCACGCATCACTGCTTACACTATGAAGTTGTCTGTGGAGTCCGTACAGTACCACACACACCACTGCTTGCACTATGAAGGTGTCTGTGGAGTCCGTTCAGTACCACACACCACTGATTACCCTGTGAAGGTGTCTGTGGAGTCCATACAGTCCCACGCAACACTGCTTACACTATGAAGAGACTGTGGAGTCCGTTCAGTACCACGCACCTCTGTTTACACTGTGAAGGTGTCTGTGGAGTCCGTACACTACCACGCACCACTGATTACACTATGAAGGTGTCTGTGGACTCCGTACAGTAGCACGCACCACTGCTTACACTATGAAGGTGCCTGTGGAGTCCGTACAGTACCACGCACCTCTGCTTACACTATGAAGGGGTCTGTGGAGTCCGTACAGTAGCACGCACCACTGCTTACACTATGAAGGTGTCTGTGGAGTCCATGCAGTACCACGCACCACTGCTTACACTATGAAGGTGTCTGTGGAGTCCATGCAGTACCACGCACCACTGCTTACACTATGAAGGTGTCTGTGGAGTCCGTACAGTACCACACACCACTGCTTACACTATGAAGGTGTCTGTGGAGTCCGTACACTACCACGCACCACTGCTTACACTATGAAGGTGTCTGTGGAGTCCATGCAGTACCACGCACCACTGCTTACACTATGAAGGTGTCTGTGGAGTCCGTACAGTACCACACACCATTGCTTACACTATGAAGGTGTCTGTGGAGTCCGTACACTACCACGTACCACTGCTTACACTATGAAGGTGTCTGTGGAGTCCGTACATTACCACGCACCACTGCTTACACTATAAAGGTGTCTGTGGAGTCCATGCAGTACCACGCACCACTGCTTACACTATGAAGGTGTCTGTGGAGTCCGTACAGTACCACACACCACTGCTTACACTATGAAGGTGTCTGTGGACTCCGTACAGTAGCACGCACCACTGCTTACACTATGAAGGTGCCTGTGGAGTCCGTACAGTACCACACACCACTGCTTACACTATGAAGGGGTCTGTGGAGTCCGTACACTACCACGCACCACTGCTTACCACTATGAAGGTGTCTGTGGAGTCCTTACAGTAGCACACACCACTGCTTACACTATGAAGGGGTCTGTGGAGTCCGTACAGTACCACGCACCACTGCTTACACTATGAAGGGGTCTGTGGAGTCCATACAGTACCACACAGCACTGCTTACACTATGAAGGTGTCTGTGGAGTCCGTACAGTATCACACACCACTGCTTACACTATGAAGGGGTCTGTGGAGTCCGTACAGTACCACGCACCACTGCTTACACTATGAAGGGGTCTGTGGAGTCCATACAGTACCACACACCACTGCTTACACTATGAAGGGGTCTGTGGAGTCCGTACAGTACCACGCACCACTGCTTACACTATGAAGGGGTCTGTGGAGTCCATACAGTACCACACACCACTGCTTACACTATGAAGGGGTCTGTAGAGTCCATGCAGTATCACGCACCTCTGCTTGCACTATGAAGGTGTCTGTGGAGTCCGTACAGTACCACGCACCTCTGCTTGCACTATGAAGGTGTCTGTGGAGTCCGCACAGTATCACGCACCTCTGCTTGCACTATGAAGGTGTCTGTGGAGTCCGTACACTACCACGCACCACTGATTACACTATGAAGGTGTCTGTGGAGTCCGTACAGTACCACGCACCACTGATTACACTATGAAGGTGTCTGTGGAGTCCGTACACTACCACGCACCACTGATTACACTATGAAGGTGTCTGTGGACTCCGTACAGTAGCACGCACCACTGCTTACACTATGAAGGTGCCTGTGGAGTCCGTACAGTACCACGCACCTCTGCTTACACTATGAAGGGGTCTGTGGAGTCCGTACAGTAGCACGCACCACTGCTTACACTATGAAGGTGTCTGTGGAGTCCATGCAGTACCACGCACCACTGCTTACACTATGAAGGTGTCTGTGGAGTCCATGCAGTACCACGCACCACTGCTTACACTATGAAGGTGTCTGTGGAGTCCGTACACTACCACGCACCACTGCTTACACTATGAAGGTGTCTGTGGAGTCCGTACATTACCACGCACCACTGCTTACACTATAAAGGTGTCTGTGGAGTCCATACAGTACCACGCACCACTGCTTACACTATGAAGGTGCCTTATGTGCAGTTTGTACACTACCACGCACCACTGCTTTCACTATGAAGGTGTCTGTGGAGTCTGTACAGAAGCACGCACCACTGCTTACACTGTGAAGGTGTCTGTGGAGTCCATACAGTACCACACACCACTGCTTACAGTATAAAGGTGTCTGTGGAGTCCGTACATTACCACGCACCACTGCTTACACTATGAAGGGGTCTGTGGAGTCCATACAGTACCACACAGCACTGCTTACACTATGAAGGGGTCTGTGGAGTCCGTACAGTACCACGCACCACTGCTTACACTATGAAGGGGTCTGTGGAGTCCGTACAGTACCACGCACCACTGCTTACACTATGAAGGGGTCTGTGGAGTCCATACAGTACCACACACCACTGCTTACACTATGAAGGGGTCTGTGGAGTCCGTACAGTACCACGCACCACTGCTTACACTATGAAGGGGTCTGTGGAGTCCATACAGTACCACACACCACTGCTTACACTATGAAGGGGTCTGTAGAGTCCACGCAGTATCACGCACCTCTGCTTGCACTATGAAGGTGTCTGTGGAGTCCGTACAGTACCACGCACCTCTGCTTGCACTATGAGGGTGTCTGTGGAGTCCGTACAGTATCACGCACCTCTGCTTGCACTATGAAGGTGTCTGTGGAGTCCGTACAGTACCACACACCACTGCTTACACTATGAAGGTGTCTGTGGAGTCCTTACAGTAGCATACACCACTGCTTACACTATGAAGGGGTCTGTAGAGTCCATGCAGTACCACGCACCACTGCTTACACTATGAAGGGGTCTGTGGAGTCCATACAGTACCACACACCACTGCTCACACTATGAAGGGGTCTGTAGAGTCCATGCAGTATCACGCACCTCTGCTTGCACTATGAAGGTGTCTGTGGAGTCCGTACAGTACCACACACCACTGCTTACACTATGAAGGTGTCTGTGGAGTCCGTACAGTATCACGCACCTCTGCTTACACTATCTGTGGTCTGCAGAGTACATCACAGCATTCTGTACTCTCTAAATATATCACGGTTACCTTTCTGTATCTATAAAACTACAACTCCTGATCTATCCTGGGGACGTATTTTGAATAACCTGCAGTACTACACAGCTCTGTGTGCCATGTCCTACCTTCCCCACCCCAAATCTCAAGCTCTTGCTCCCCGTTGTCTCTATGTCCTTTTCATTCCCTTACTCGTTTTTGTCTCCACCAGCCTTCTCAACCAATCAATAAATCCGTTTTTTTTTTAAAGCGTGGAAAATCACCTGTAAGGGTCTCAAGGCGCTGGTGGCCAGTCCGTGCAAATATGGTCAGATGTTATCCCTGGGCTCCTGCAGGCCACTTCCCTCCCGCCTCGTACAAGGCTGCTTGCAGTGACGTCGCAGTGTGTCATGGGCCCTAGTGCTTGGAAGGAAACGGGCCCCTGGCCGCTGCTTTAACTGCGAAATACAGCAATAGCCAGGGTTCAGTGGGCCCCGGTGCCACTGCACCTGCTGCATCAAGGAAAGTTACGCCCACAGTTGATTGCGCATAAAAGGATCAATAAGAAACAGCCAGTTACAAGAGGTTACTTTGGGCTGAAGGTGGTTTACAGATGCTGGGAGGGGACACAGATAAGCAGTAACATGAAAGGGCGGGAGAATGATGGAAAACCCACCATGAGACACTAGGGAAGTAAACTTTGAAGATTTATTGGAGGTTTTCACTCCTTCAGAGTGTAGCCAAATTCATAGCTCCCGCAGATCCACTCCATAATTAGCTGGCAGCTATCTGCTGTCTCCAACCAGCAGGATTCCGTTTCCATGGGGATGTCGGAAAGCATATCTATACCTCCCACCTCACGCTGCTCTCGCTGGCTTCCAGGCCGGAAGCTCTGCTTTCATAAAACTGGTTTTATCCTTCAGCAGTGCATCCTCAGCCCACACGCAAACCACAGACACACAGGAGGCGCGGCCTTGAGCTGAAAAACACAGGGTGCAAGCCGAGAGCTAGCCGTGCTTTCTTTATGCGCTGGAATGAATATACACACATATATATACATACATGCATATACACATACATGCATATACACATACATGCATATACACATATACACATACATATACACACACATACATATACACACACATACACATATACATACACATACACATATACATACACATATACACACACACACACACATCACACATATATACCTATATATACACATATATATACAAAAACACATATATACACATACATATACACATACATGCATATACACATATATCAACTCGGAGTTCAGCCAGAGATGGTTCTCAGCCTTCCACACTACACGTAGGTGAATTCAAGTCCCCGATACAATCCCAGCATGGAGAGCGCTGCATGGCCTGGCTCGCCTCTGTTGGGTTCACTCAATTCAGCAGTGCCCCTTCGAGTGAACCTCTTGAGTGGGGGGGGGGGGGGAGGTAGTGGCCGGGTGCTGGTGGAGGCCTCGGCCCGCGTGGTGAGAGGCGGAGGCCGCGAGGCGCTGTGCTGGGTGACGCGGCTTGCAGAACTGGCCGTACTGGAGGATTCATGCGGGGAGCTCCCACCTCCACTAAGAGACGCATCTGGCGACGGTGCCCTCTCGAGTCTCTCTCATTCCACCGCCTCACTGCTTTACACCGCCTGCAGATCCATTGTACGCTGCAGCCCGGGGCCACGGGATGATAGAATTGGTGCAGTGCTTCCTCTTGCGACCCATAGTTAGCGGAGGTTTATAGCTGCACGACAAGTGTCTCTGTGGTCTCTGGTCTATATGCCAGGTGACACGAAACTATGGGAAAGGTTGATAGAACCCATCAAATTACAATTCGAGCAACGCAAATCGGGGCACAGAGATGAAGGTGCGGACACAGCTACCTCAGGGCAAAATGACGCTGCCGAAGAGTCAGAGGGTGACATCTGCCAAATTCTGAAGGCCAGGCAGAAGAGCTTGTCTACCATTGATGGGAAAATCGACTCCCTGGCCTATCGAATGGATCACATGTCCGAGCGCATTGACAAGCAAGCTGAGCGCCTGGACATGGCTGAAAGACGGGTGTCTGAAGTTGAAGACCCCCAAATGGAAACGGATAACACTCAAAAACAAATGGGGAAACTCCTCACAGTGCTGCAAGACAAAGCGGAAGATTTGGAGGCCAGATCGAGGCGCAGCAACATACGCATCCTAGGCCTCCCCTAGTCCACAGCCACAGGCAATATGGAGGTGTTTGTTGAACAGCTATTAGTGACTCTTCTAGTCCTGGAAACATTCTCCGCCATGTTTATCGTGGAGCGCGCTCATCGCTCCTTGGCCCCCCCTGGCGCGCCACCCCGTCCTGTGATTGCCAAGCTGTTAAACTATAGGGACAGAGATGCTGCGCTGAGGCATGCAAGGGAGCTGCGCGAACTCAAGTTTGAGGGCTTGTTAGAAATGGGATTCTTGGTAGGCTAGGGCACGGGCCAAAGCCAGGCAAAGACCACCACTCTAGTCAGGATAAGGGAGTTACACTTCTAAAATAACCCCTGCTCACCCCCTTGGTAGCTTGGCACGAGCAGCCAGGCCTATCTTAGAGGCAGTGTGTAAAGCATTTGCACATAACCAACAGTAATACAGTGTACGCACTACAAAAGGACACCACACCAGTTTAGAAAAATATCCAATATTTTTATATAATTAAAACAAGACCAAAAACGATAAAGAACCACAATACTATACTTAAAAGATCACAATTCAAAAATACGCTGATTAAAAAGAGTTCCTTGTGTGGATAGCGCCGTCCGGGCTACCACGGCGTCGTGAACACACAAATGCAAAACAGTTCTGGCTGACCGCGGGGTTGCAGGCCAGCTACGGTGTCGGGAAGATCCGCAAACAGTACCTTTCAGAGATGCAGGGCGATGGGGCCCTCGAAGTCACACGCGTTGCAGGTCGATCTCCTCTCTGATGGAGTCAGGAGCGCTGGCGTCGGCAGGCGTCGGTGCTGCGGTGCGAAGTGCAGCGGTGCAGTGCCCTCAGGTCGCGGTGCGAGCAGCGGCTCGGTGGCGGCGTCAGATGGCATAGTCGGTGAGACCAGGGTCGCGGTGCGAGATGAAGGCGGTGCTCGTCACGGTGCTGGCAGATCACGGTGCAAGCAGCGGCGGCGGCGTTGCTGAAGCGCTGTTGTCGGCTGACGAACTGGAGTCGATGGCGCCGGCGTCGGTAGGCCAAGGCTGCGGTGTGGGATGAGGGCGGTGCGTCGAGTAACTTACGTGCGGTGCCCCCGAACCACGGTGCAACAGCGGCGTCGATCTCGGCGGGAAGTGGCGGCGTCAGGCAGGCCAAGGCGTCCTCGTGAAGCCAGGCGGTGCGGAGTGCGGTGCCCACAGGTCGCGGTGCGAGCAGCGGCTCGGTGGCGGCAACAGGCGTCGTCGGTGAGACCAGGGTCGCGTTGCGGCGGTGCCCTCTGGGGTGCCAAAGCTTCGGCGCGAGGCGGTGCGGAGTGCGGTGCCCACAGGTCGCGGTGCAAGCAGCGGCTCGGTGGCGGCAACAGGCGTCGTCGGTGAGACCAGGGTTGCGGTGCGGCGGTGCCCTCTGCGTTGCCTTCAGGACACGGAGTCGGCAGTGGCGTCGTAGACGTCGTCGAGTTGGTGTTCTTCGGGTTGCAGCACAAAACACACAGTCCCCAGTGCTGCGGGTCGAAGAACTTGAAGTCTTTGCTGTTCCTGAGACTTTGTGAACAGGGGGCAATCTCTACCTCAAGCCCTTGGAGAGACTCACAAATTTGGGTTGCAGAAAGTCCAGTCCAGGCCTTTCACTACCCAAGACAAAAGCAGCCACTGCAGGTCAGCCCAGCAAAGCACCCAGCAAAGCAGTAGTTCCTTTTTGCAGCTTCTCCGGCTCTTCTTCTTGGCAGTCTTCTTGTCCAGATGAGTTCTAAAGTTCAGGGGTCTGGGACCCAGCATTTATGTCCAAACATCCTTTGATCTCTTAGGCAGAGAGGGCCTGTGCCCGGTCAGGACCAGTTCTGCCTTCTCTGGTGTGAATTCCTGGCAGGAGGTGGAGACGGCATTTGTCAGAGGCAGAGCAGGCCCTTTGAGGTGCAAGGAAATCTCCTCCCCTTCCCCCATCGTAACCCAGGTCTCTTCAGCCCTTTCCTGACCTACCTAGACCATCTGGCGCCCCTCCTGCTCCCCCAGCCTTCTGTCATCCAAAACCCAGACAGGCAATCCACATTCCAGCAGAGGCACACGGGATGACTGAGCAAGAAAATACCTACTTTCTAAAAGTGGTATTTTCAAACACAATGTAAAAATCACCTTCACTAAAAGATGCATCTTTAGATTCTGAGTTCAGGCATACTAAATTCTATTTTCTTACCGAATTCCCTGGGCCAGTTATGTTTATAAGATGTTATAAACAAACCTCCCATTCTATCCTATGGGGAACTGGTAGCCTTGCAATAGTGAAAACGAAATTGGCTGTAATTCACTATCAGGACATGCCACACACACCAGGGCATGTCCCCCTTTCACTTACACTGCACCCTGCCCACAAGGGTACCTTGGGCCTACCTGAGGGGTGTCTGACATGCAAGAAAAGGGAAGGTTAGGGACCGGCCAGTGTGTGCACTGGCCAAGTCGACATGGCAGTTACAAACTGCGCGCAGACTCTGCAATGACAGGTCTGAGGTACCTTTTCAGGGCTACTCACGTGGGTGGCACAATCAGTGCTGCAGGCCCACTAGTAGCATTCGATTTACAGGCCCTGGCACACTCAGTGCACTTTACTGGGGACTAACAAGTAAATCAAAGATCCAATCATGGAAACACCAATTCATAACACATTTTACCACAGGAGCCCTTGCACTTTACCACTGTTCAGCAGTGAGAAAAGTGCGCAGAAACACGAAGCCAGCACATACAGAGTAAAAAACCGAGAGGTCAGAAAGCAAAAAACTCAGGGGAAACAAGCCAAAAGATGCCAAGTCTAACAGGGCTCCTCTTTTTCGCTCTTCCCAAATTTCATTATGAAGGTGTAGGAGGAGAGACGGCAGTTTGCGCCCTTGGAGCGTAGGCTGCGGGAGCACAACCTGGAGTATGCAATGCTGTACCCGGCCAGACTGAGGGTCACGATGAACGGCAGATCAAGAATATATACTGATCCTAAGTCCCTACAGAAGGCCCTCAAAGAATATAGCAAGTAGGATATGCAGCAGCAGGCACCGGAGGAGCGGGTCGGTGCGTCTGGCGGAGGCTTGGAAGAGCAAGACTGATGCTCACGTGTTCTGGACTTCTCTCACTTATCTCCATAGATATGTTGTATACAGTTTGCCAGCCACTATGCATATAGGGTGTGGCAAATACCCCGGGCATTCTGGACCCGTCAGGGTGCAACGGTAATGACTGTTCATGGCGCTGCCAGCTGAGCTGGGACTAAAACTGTGACAATAACCTCATTATCAATCTCTGTTGGTTTGCTTCAATACGGTTTGGGGATTCTCCTGTAGGTGAATAATTGACTAACCTAACTCATCATGGTCCCCAGAGAACGGTACAGATAGCTGAAATATATGATAGAACAGATGGTTTTCAGGCCTTGCAGTGAATGTTGCAACCCATGACATGGGGGGTGGGGGCAGGGGTGAGTTTCTATAGGTATTGTTACAATTGTTTTGCAAAAACATAACAGAAGAAAAATGATAATGACACGGGAAATTTGCAGAATTTGATTTGAAGCCAGCACAATAATAACAATAGCCTATGTTGCACGGTCACGTATTCAGATTGATTGAAACCAGAACATTGTAATTGTTGTAAAGTGCCTGTTTTTGGAAAGTGATGTTGACATGCAAATCTCAATAAAAAACATTTAAAAATAAAAATAAAATAAATCATGGTATATTTTAGGCTGTTCCTCCCCAAATGTACACACAACAAATGGACGGTTACGTTTTATTTCTGCTTCGTGGGAAATTAAGTGTATCGCAGGTAACATCTGCCCCTGCGTGTTACCCACTGTATGGCGAGATGCCAGTATTGTTGTTTTGTTGTTATACTTTCTGCTGGAGTAAAAGCTGATTATGGGAGGGTGGGTGAAGCATCGTCTATGCTAAGTTGGGGGTTTGCATAGCGTGGGGGGGGGTTATTGATTGTTTGGATTTCACAGTGTGCACGTGTTACATACATGAGACTCCAGTATTGCGATGGTTCCAGTGGGCGGGTTGGGGGCACATAGCTGGACACAGCATGGGCTGACAGGTCCACGGTAACAGAGTCCGCTTTTTGACTTGGAATGTAAGGGGCCTCAATGATTTCAGAAAACTGCGCAAAGTTGTTGCTTACCTTACACGACACGAGATTGATGTCGCTCTGCTTCAGGAGACCCATCTGCCCACGGACAGCAATAAGCTCATGCGTAAGCGACTACACAGTCATTTCCGTGCAGCGGGATTCACCACACATACCAGGGGGGTGCTCATATGGGTTAACCCGAAATCAGGGATTATATTGGATGATCTTGTTACAGACCCCAATGGTAGATACTGTAGGAGAGTAGGATCTGCTTCTTATAGTTACCCCCACTTTTTGCTGATGTTTCACTGTTTTCGACTTAGTCTGACTGGGATCCTGCGATTCAGGACCCCAGTCTATCTGCTTTCTCCTCTAAATTGATTGCATGTACTTTAGGTACACTCCAGATTGGATTCTGGGGTACCCTTATAAGTCCCTAGTATATGGTATACTATGTACCCAGGGACTAGGTACCCCAGAGGCCTCCCAGGGGATGCAGCATGTATTATGCCACCCCTGAGAGACCATTTAAAATGACACCACAGGTCTGCTACTGAAGCCTGTGTAAGGTGATCAATCAATCAATGCATTTATAGAGCGCGCTACTCACCCGGGAGGGTCTCAAGGCGCTGGGGGAGGGGGGAGTTACTGCTCGAACAGCCAGGTCTTGAGCTGCTTCCTGAAGGAGAAATGGTCCTGGGTTCGCCGAAGGTGAGTGGGGAGGGAGTTCCAGGTCTTGGCTGCCAGGTAGGAGAAGGATCTTCCTCCGGCGGTGGCTCTGCGGATGCGTGGTACGGTGGCGAGGGCGTGGCTGGTTGATCGTAGCTGGCGGGTGGGCGTGTAGAAGGTCATGCGGTCGTTGAGGTACTTGGGGCCCAGGTCGTGGAGGGCCTTGTGTGCGTGGGTGAGGAGTCTGAACGTGATTCTCTTGCTGACGGGGAGCCAGTGCAGGTCTTTCAGGTGTCCGGTGATGTGGCTGTGTCGGGGGATGTCCAGGATGAGTCGTGCGGAGGCATTCTGGATGCGCTGGAGTCTTTTTTGAAGTTTGGCTGTGGTTCCGGCGTAGAGGGTGTTCCCATAGTCCAGTCGGCTGGTGACGAGTGCCTGGGTGACGGTCTTCCTGGTTTCAGTGGGGATCCATCTGAAGATCTTGCGGAGCATGCGCAGGGTGTTGAAGCACGAAGATGAGACGGCGTTGACTTGTCTGGTCATCGACAAGGAGGAGTCCAGGATGAAGCCCAGGTTGCGTGCGTGGTCCGTTGGCTTGGGCGCGGTGCCCAGGGCCGGGGGCCACCAAGAGTCGTCCCAGGCGGAGGGTGATGAACCCAGGATGAGGACTTCCGTCTTGTCTGAGTTCAGTTTAAGGCGGCTGTTCCTCATCCAGTCGGCGACGTCTCTCATCCCGTCGTGTAGGTTGGCTCTGGCGGTGGTGGGGTCGTTGGTGAGGGAGAGGATCAGCTGGGTGTCGTCGGCGTAGGAGATGATGTTGAGGTTGTGTTGGCGTGCGATGGCTGCGAGGGGCTCATGTAGACGTTGAAGAGGGTAGGACTGAGTGAAGATCCTTGTGGAACGCCGCAGATGACTTCGGTGGCCTCGGATCTGAACGGGGGAGGCGGACTCTCTGGGTTCTTCCGGCGAGGAACGAGATGATCCATTCCAGTGCTTTCTCTCGGATTCCGATGTTGCTGAGGCGCTTCACTAGGGTGCGGTGGCAGACGGTGTCGAACGCCGCAGAGAGGTCCAAGAGGATGAGGGCTGCTGTTTCCCCGTTGTCGGTTAGGGTTCTGATGTCGTCGGTGGCTGCGATTAGGGCGGTCTCGGTGCTGTGGTTGGCCCGAAACCCGGACTGCGAGGGGTCGAGGGATCCATTCGTCTCGAGGAAGGCGGCAAGCTGTCTGTTGACGGTCTTCTCGATGACTTTGGCCGGAAACGGAAGGAGCGAGATGGGACGGTAGTTCTTGAGGTTGGTGGGGTCCGCCGTTGGTTTCTTCAGGAGGGCGGTAAGCTCGGCGTGCTTCCAGCTCTCCGGGAAGGTGGCGGTGTGGAAGGAGGAGTTGATGATGTCCCGGAGATGGGGTGCGATGGTGGCGTCGGCTTTGTTGAAGACGTGGTGTGGGCAGGGGTCGGTTGGTGATCCGGAGTGGATGGAGTTCATCGTGCGGGTGGTGTCTTCGGTGCTGATCGGGGTCCAGTTGCAGAGGGTGGTGGTGGCGGGCGTTGGTTCGGCGGTAGGGTGCGTTGTTTGTGCGTCGAAGCTGTTGTGTATGTCGGTGATCTTGCGGTGGAAGAACGCGGAGAGTGAGTTGCAGAGGTCTTGCGAGGGGGTGATGTCGTTGTTTCCGGCGCTGGGGTTGGAGAACTCTTTGACGATGCTGAAAAGTTCCTTGCTGTCATGGGCGTTGTTGTCCAGTCGTTCTTTGAGTGCCGACTTCTTGGTGGCACGGATCAGCTGGTGGTGTTTGCGGGTGGCGTGCTTGAGGGCGGTCCTGTTGTCTGTGGTCTGGTCGAGTCGCCAGGCTTTCTCGAGAGTGCGGCAGTTCTTCTTGGATTCCTTGAGTTCGTTGGTGAACCAAGGGGTTTTCTTGCTTCCGGGTCTGCTGGGAGGGTTTTTTAGTGGTGCGAGGTCGTCGGCGGAGGCGGTCAGCCACTTGGCGAGGTTGCTGGCTGCTTCGTTTGGGTCCGTTGTGTTGGTGGGTGTGTTCTGGCTGAGGGAGGCGGTGAGCTGCTTGGCGGTGATCTTGCTCCAGCTCCGGCGGGGAACCTGTTGCGGGTGGTGGTGGGTCGCAGTCTTTCTGAAGCTGAAGTGGACGCAGCTGTGGTCGGTCCAGTGGAGTCCGGTGGCGTGGCTGAAGGAGATGTGCTTGCTGGAAGAGAAGACGGGGTCAAGCGTGTGGCCGGCGTAGTGGGTGGGCGTGTTCACCAGTTGCTTGAGTCCGAGGTTGGCGAGGTTGTCCAGCAGGGCGGTGGCGTTTCTGTCGTTGTTGTTCTCCAGGTGGAAGTTGAGGTCCCCTAGGAGGATGTAGTCGGCGGAGGGCATGGCGTGCGGGCTGATGAAGTCTGCGATGTCTTCGCTGAATAGTGTGCGTGGTCCCGGGGGTCTGTAGATGAGGGTGCCTCGGAGGGTGGTCTTGGGGTCAGTGTGTATCTGGAAGTGTAGGTGCTCGGCGGCGGTGAAGGTCTCGTCGGAGTTAGTCGAGATGCGGATGGTGTTCTCGTGTACGATGGCGATGCCTCCTCCCGTCTGGTTGACGCGGTCCTTCCGGGTGATCTTGTATCCGTCCGGGATGGCTATGGCGATGTCGGGCGCTGAGGAGGCGTTCATCCAGGTTTCGGTGAGGAAGGCGACGTCCGGTGCTGTTGCGTCGAGCAGGTCCCAGAGTTCCACGGCGTGCCTGTGGACGGAGCGGGTGTTCAACAGGATGCATTTCAGGTGGTTGCTGCTGGTGCTCGACTTGGCGGGGGTGGTGCAGGTCCGGGGGCAGGTGAATCGGCAGGCTTGGCAGGTGAAGGGTCCGTGGGTGCGTCTCGGGGAGGCTCGGTAGCAGGCAGGGTTCCGGTCGGCATTGAGTGCGGTGAGGGTGGCGGCGTCGTAGGTCCGTCGAGTGGTGTTGCATCGGTGGGATCCAGGGGTCCTGGCGCTGGGCGCGGGCCAGGCGCGGACGGGCGCAGACGGGCTTACCTTTGGCGCACCTTCGGCGCTCCGTCGGTGCTCCCGCTGCGCGCGGCCGCTGCGCGGTCGCTTAGGGGCGTCATAAGTAAGGAGCCGGGAGGGAGGAGCAGCTGGGTGGCGGGAGCGGGGCGGCGAATGGAATCACGGGGGGCGGGGCCGCAGGGAGGCAGTGGCGGGAAAGTCCCAGGAGCAGCGGGAAAGTCCCAGGAGCAGCGGGCAGCGGGAAAGTCCCAGGGGCAGCGGGAAAGTCCCAGGAGCAGCGGGCAGCGGGCAGCGAGCGAAGGAATCTGCAGGCAGGAGGCGACAAGGCAGGCAGGAGCGGCAGCAGTGAGTGGGGCGACCAAGCCCTGTGGAGGGCTGAGCGTTCACTGAGGTGATGCATGCACCCCTTACTTAGATATAGGTTCACTATATCTATCCTAATCACTGCACATACAAACCTATCAGTCACCCCTATGGAAGGCCTTATCAATCCTGAAGGCAGGGTGCTGGGTTTTATGTGAGAGGGTGCCCATGCATGAGCAGAGCCCCTCTGCAGCCTTCAGAACCTATTCTCCGGGGTTGTTTGTGATGCAGCCAACCATATATACTTAAGTGCATTATAACCTCGCGGTAAATGCTAACTTTAAAATGGCTGCATGGAAACATGTCGTGTTTGGTGTCATACACCTTGGAATCATACCTCCACACCAGTAACTGGTGTGGGAGGTATGATTCCACCCTCCTAGAGGGAGAAATAGGACAACACCGGTACACCCGGTACCAGCTTCACAGAACCCTGGCATCACAAAATGGATGCTGCCAGCCACAGACATGAGTCTGCCCTCCTGCTGCTGGACGAAACTCCGGCAGGGGAGGTTGGACTATAGGTTTCCTGTCACAGGGTGGTGTGACCCCCTCCCAGACAGGCTTTAGTGTATTGGGGCTGGGTGGGTGCACTCTCAGAGTGCTTTGATGTCTACACTGGGGGCACATTTGGTGTCCTCGTGCCTAGTCCAGCTCAAACCGGTTGCAGGGGCTATCAGCCCCTGCTCTAGCGTGAAACTGGACAAAGGACATGGGTGTAGCCACCCCTCTGTCCTGACCCTCCCATAGGTGGGTCCCCAGAGTTTGTCCCACCCCTTCCTTGGGTATAAAGTAGGAACCCCTGGCTACAGGACTTTAGATATTACCTGGACTAAACTCTGCTACAGAAACCAAGTAAACTTCGACGATATACGCTTTGCTGGACGACTGAAGAATCTCCCTTGGAGTAAAGGAGTTACTCCCCTGCTGAGCAGGCACCTAAACGCATCTGACCAGTTTGCATCTACGATGCTCCCGAAGGACTCCTAAGATTTCTGCAACACAGGAGGTGGGTTCCCGAGGTCTCCGAGGTCGATCTGCGCTCTCAGCAATTCTGAGGCCCGTATCCCTTGTGGGGACCGTGAAACCCATACCCCTGGGCACTGTGTACATTTGCAGCAGCATATGCTTTTCGGCGATCCCTGAAGCTGTGCTTTGGGCTACTTGTAGTCCTGACCCCGAGCAGCAATTCCACCGAAGATTACTGGCCTACACTCCACGAGTGTTCCGTGGGCTGGTATTTGGCGATTCCTCTCGAGGTCCCTTCGCGATCCCTGGTCCGTTGGCCTGTGGGTCCCTGAGAAGGCAACTTTAACTTTCAGTGGGCTTCCCTGGTTGCTCCAAACGTGCCCTGACTCTCCATCGCTTGGGGAGTCCCCAGGACCTTGCTGGTCCTCGCAGAAGCATCTTTCCTCTGACTGCGTGGGTTGCAGTTGCCAAGGCTTGTTGTTGTTCAATCCGGACACTGACCACCCCCCCCCCCAGCACTCGACATCTTTCGTGGGACAGCTCGAATCCGGACTGTGGTCGTCGCAGACGTCTCCTGGTCCCCGTGGCTGCAGAGTCAAGCTTCACCTCATCACACCTGAAGCACCCGACATCGGTGGGCATTAGATTGTCACGCTCCTGGTCACGTGAAGTGACCCAGACTTTGTCCCCTCTGCTTTCAGGTTCTTCTCATCTCCGATCCAGGCTTGGATCACACCGGACACTTTTCTTCTCCACGGCAGCAGTACTTTCTCGCATCACGCCATTGAAAACGACGAGGGTTTCCGACACCACTTGACCCCTATGCACCCGGCTCCTCTGGGATAGGTAACACGGGTACCTCGGTACTCTCAAGGGTGCTGGCCTTAGAACCTTCTATGTTTAGCTGGGTTTGCTTGAAGTCCTCTCCTAAGTGTCCTTAATCTTTAAAATTCCTACCGCGACTTTCCCATAGAGTTGTACGGAGGTCGCGTCTGTGTTCCCACACTGCACCCGTCCTCCGTGGGTCCCTTGTGTCACTACCTTGGGTGGTTCCTTGGGGTCCCAGCGATTCTACGTGCTCTAGGCACTGTGTCTAGTCAAGTCGTGGTTCTTATAGCACTTTCTTAGTATATGGTTTGGTCTCCCCCTGGAGCCCGCTGTGTATTGTGCTATTTACTGTCGTTCTAGTGATTTAATATTGTGTGTATTGTTCTCTCATCTCATAAAGAGGTTAGTAGAGAGTGTTTAGTAATAAATACATATATTTTATATACACCTGGTGTGGTTCTCCTTTCATTTGGTCATTCAGGAGGTTATATACTGGTAAAACAAGCTGCTTTACATTCCTTCAAGACTTAGCCTGAAGGCTGCTCTCCATAGCTACCACTAGGATAGCTTTCTATAAAGGTTGTCTTTAACCTAATCATCAATAAGGGTCGTTTGGACTGGTGCAAGGTGCCCACTTTAATTAGTGGACAGCATATACCAGGCCAACTTCTCACAGATACGTGCTATTGAGGTGTTATGGGAGGGGGGTGGACATGCACATAATCAACATTTATGGACCCAACTATGACAATCCGCAGTTTTATCACGATTTACACGAGCGCATGCGGATAGAGACGGCCTTGCCGCAACTATGAGGGGGGGGGGGCCACTGTGTTTTGGGGCCATCGCTGGATTGCTCCGGGGGCCCACCTCGTCGCCCCTCGGCTGCAGCTAGAGCCATGTCTGGCGCCACTACTCAATTAGATCTTCTGGATGTCTGGCGTACACGCTCTCCGGGAGCAGGGGGCTTCACCCATTACTCAGCCCCTCACAACCTCCATACTAGAATTGATTATTGGTTTATCTCTAGATCCCTGTTCTCTCGGGTGTGAGCCTGCTCGCTACTACCCCGTTCCTTCTATGATCACTCACCTATATTGCTGGACATTGAGCCCCACGAAAGATGCCTGCCCCCTTTACATGGAGGTTTCCTCCATACTCCCTTCAAGTCTGAGCTGGCCGATGCCATAGAGGGTTTTTTCGAGACGAATACTGGCACCGTTCATCATTTTTCCACGGTATGGTAAACTTTCAAAGTATTTATTAGGGGGGTAGCCATGTCCAAACACGCTGGGGTTCTCCGCTCAATCAGGAGGTGATTGGCGATTCTAGAGGAACAGCTGATTGGCCTGGAGCAGACCGTCCTTAATGGTGGCGACGCCCAGGCCGCGGAAGACCTGAAAAAAACACTGAAGCAATAACATGAGACCGCGGATAGTGAGGTGAAACATATGGGGAAATATCCTGTCGCTAAAACATACGGGGAGGGAGAGAGGCCGGGCTCAGTTATTGCTGCACTGCTGCGAAACAAGAGGGAATCTGGCATAGGTGCTGAGTTACGGGGCGCTGGGGGTGAACTATTGAGTGACCCAACAAGGATGGCTGACAGATTCAGCCAGTACTACGCCGATCTGTATCGATCTAGGGAGGAGGCTGATGAAGCAGTAATTCAAGAATATTTAGAACATATACAGCTGCCGTGGCTGACCAATGAGCACAATAATGAAGCCATTAGAACCAAGCGAAATACATATTGCGCTGAACGCAATGCGCGATGGAAGTGCACCTGGGCAGGATGATCTAACTGTAGCTTTTTATAAAGCGTTCAAAGAGCTACTCATTCCACATTTAATCACTCTATTCGAAGAGGTGGGAGAGGATGGAAGGATGCGCCCCTCGATGAGGGAGGCTCTAATAGTAACATTATTGAAACCAGGAAAGCCCCCAAACGAATGCTCGTCCTTTAGGCCAGTGTCACTTTTGAACATGGATACCAAAATATTTGCAAAAGTCTTGCCCAACAGGCTTGCCCCGCTGGTGCCATTGCTGGTTGGACCGGAACAGGCGGGGTTTGTGCCGGGACGCACTTTGTCATTTAATCTAAGGACAGTCTTTGGGACGATACAGCATATTAAGCCTGAAATCAAAGCTGCTGCTGTCTTTCTCGATGCAGAAAACGCCTTCGACTCTGTTGAGTGGGGCTTTATGAATGCCATGCTGAGACAGATAGAGGTGGGAGAGGTTTTTCTTAAACTGGTGGCAGTTCTATACAACGCCCCTGTTGCTAGGGTTAGAATTGGTGACGTGGTCACGGCACCTATTGAGGTTTCGAGGGGCACCCAGCAGGGCTGCCCATTATCCCCGATACTATATGCCTTAGTGGCAGAGCCCCTGGCATGCGCCCTAAGGGAATACCACGGGCACAGGGGGATCCGTTTACCTAAATATAATCTCATTGCGTCGGCTTACGCTGACGATACGCTTTTATATGTTAGAGATCAAGGGACCAATCTAACCCCTATTCTGAACGAGGTGGTGCTGTTTGGTGAACTCTCTGGTCTCAAAATTAACTGGGCTAAGTCCCCTATCTTTCCTTTGACCCCGGCCATGATGCCTAATGAATTGGATTATCCACTGAGGTTGTCCTCTGACCCGGTGCGCTATTTAGGCGTGCAGGTCCATACGGACTCGGAGCTGGTGCTCAGTGAGAATTATGGCAAAGCGGTTGCTAGACTGGAGGAGGATATAGACCGGTGGACCTGCCTGCGTCATTATTGGGACGCATATCACTTATGAAAATGGTAGTACTTCCCAGATTCTTATTTTTGTTTTTGAACGTCCCGATGGTGCTCCATGGGCACATGTTCAAAGTTATTCGCTCACTATTAGTGCGACTAGCCTGGGCCGCGAAACATCCACGAGTTAAATGGGATATCCTCACATTGCCCTATTCCATGGGGGGCCTAAAGGCCCCGGATTTAGATTTATAATACAGAGAGAGACAGTGCTCTCATGCACATCACTGGATTCATGACTCGCAGGGTCTCCCACATTTGCAGATCGAAAAGGTGGCGGCAGCTCCCTCCCCCTCTCACCCTACTGCTGTTCCAGGACCCCTCTAGGCGGTCCGGTATTCTGGACTCTATCAACTCTACAACACATGCATGGCAGAATTTACTGAAGAGAAAGGCTGGTGCCCTCCTGTATTCCCCCCTGATTCCGGTGGAATGGTGTCACTGGCTGTCAGTAAAGTTAAGGAAGCGATGCATGCCCTTGCGACACCTAATATCACTAAGATAGGCGATCTGTTTTCTGAGGGCAGAGCCTGCGGGTGGGCCGAGATCGAAGTCGAAGGGCACGACTACACGCCACTCGCGCAGTTTCATTTTCATAGGGTAAGGCATTCATTGCGCGAGATACTTGGCGAGGATATGTTGGAGCCTCCTGAGTTGGTTTCCTTCTCTTTCCTTCTGCGCTCCGCCTCCCCCAGCAAGATGGTATCCACTATTTATGACATGTCACAAGAATACAGAAGGGCCCAATTCACCAAGGCTAGGTTGGAGTGGCAGAATGACCTGGGGGTGGCTCTGGACGACGCCACTTGGCGGCATTGTTGTGAGGTTACTCAACAGGTTTCGCTGAACGGGAGGCATTGCCTCATCCACTTTAAGTTTCTCAACAGAGTCTATTAAACTCCGGAGAGGTTGCACCGTTATGGTCTGTGGGACACTGCGCACTGCGAGCGATGCATGACTGGCGCGGCTGGGTTCAATGCTTGTCGCCTGGTCGTGCCCGGGGATTGCAGAATACTGGGAGCAGATTTTTCAAACATTAAATGAAATCACAGGCCTTTTGCTATCGCCAGACCCACTATTAGCCTTACTGGGCTACACTAGACATTTGCAGAAAGACATGCGCAGGTTAATAGCCATGAGTTTGCTGCTTGCTAAACGCAGAATTGCAATACGCTGGGCCCGCGCAGTTTGTAGTGGACTGGTCCAAAGACATGGTATTTTGCAATATGCAGTCTGAATTGTATAATGATCTATTAGCCCCTCAAAATCGCCCCAAAAGTTTCTGGGGATTATATCAACACTACCTGGTTGGGAAGGAAACAGGCAAAACGGAAGGTAATGATTGTGTTTAACCCGTATAATTCCGAACTTAAGGTCATCTCTGTGCTAGCTGGGTGTCATGCTCTTCAGGGATGTATATGCCCAAAGTAACAAATGTTAGCGATCAATTACATATGGCTGCGTGTCTGTAAAGCGATAATGCCCCAAAAAGTGGTGCTCATTTTCTGTGTAACATGCTTAGTAGATAATATGTAACCAGCTCATAGTACTGCACACTGTTATGTTCATGTATTACTGTAATATCTCTAAATAAAATAAATAAATAAAAGTGTCAAATGGAGCCCACAGCTAAGAATACTGACACGCATAGCTGCCAAGTTTCCTAGGTCAATGCGTGATGTGCAGCTCCAGTCCAGGTTTTTGCCTTTGAAGTCCTGAACGTGTAGGCCTGTTTTATAATGAAATAAACAGGACTACAAGTCCCAGAATAAAAAATAAAAAAAACATCACCACGGGTAGACCTGCGAAACAACATAGAATGGCTGGCCATGATTCACAAGCTTCTGCAAGCCTAGGCAACCAAATGACTCTATGCCATCTCACTTCCGGCTTAGCTTTCATCTACCACAAGTGCATACTGGGAACGGTACTGGTTTAGTTCACTTGCATTCATTCCATTTGTCACACCTGAAGAAACGATGATTTAAAGAGGGAAATCCAGGGCTGGAACGGCCTGCCCTGAGAAGACGGCGTCATCTGTTCGCATGCAAACTGCCTCAGATGATCTCATTCAGCAGCCCCGAATGGCCTCCCCTCCCGCCAGACAGTGGAACTGCATTCATTCTGGAAGGGTGAATCTGTTCAGCAGTCAGTGTAAACATCTGGAATGCGCTCCTTTTAACATTAGGTCATAACTAGACACTGGCCGACTCCACAAAGGTTTAAAATTGCAAAGTCATAAACGTGCTTCAACAACCATCACCTGCTGCAGCAGAAACACCATTTGAAAGACAACACCAATGTCACAAATGAAGTGTGTTCCAGAGGCGCAGCTAGACCCAAAGTTCGGGGGTGAGGGTAACACTTCGAACTGTGGGGGCAGAATGAAAATTACTTATAGGGGCTCCTTTTTACGCCTGTAGAGCGCTTCATAAAAGGGCGGTTCTTTTCTGGGTAATATTTGGTGAGTGATGCACCAAGGCCCACTGGGGTGAGCTATTGATTATTTACAGGGGTCAGGGGTTTTACTGCATGAGTTGTAAAAGAATGAATGGAAAATGCTGCATTTTATACACATTGGGACAGCAGACCTTTCAACATGAGCACATGCATGAGGCATGGGGTGGACACGTACAGAGACTATTATAGATTAGGGCAACACCATTATGGGGCTTCAAAGAGTCTCAAATACAGCTACAGACTGTCAAAAACTCTGCTGCTCAACGCATTTTTGCACTGAAGGAGGGGCACATTCTGCCAGATTTAAACACAGGAGGTTTATCGGTAAACAGGATGGTACAGAGTCAAGGTCCTAAAGACAGTCATGGGTCGAAGGCAGCAGGAGCAGACACATTCTGGTGATAGCAGATGGTAAGTGCTCTACAGTCAGCACAAGGGGTGCACAAGACTGGGAGGCCACTGCAGTCTCCGATTTATAAGGCAGCTGAGAGTCCAAACTGCAGCAGCAAGCAGCCACGCAGGGCCACTCCACCACGGTGAGCTCCATAAAGACTCCGTAATATACGAGTCATAAATACAGAAGCACCAGAAACGAACTGAAGCAGCCACGCAGGGCCACTCCACCACAGTGAGCTCAATAAAGACTCCGTAATATACGAGTCATAAATACAGAAGCACCAGAAACGAACTGAAGCAGCCACGCAGGGCCACTCCACCACGGTGAACTCCATAAAGACTCCGTAATATACGAGTCATAAATACAGAAGCACCAGAAACGAACTGAAGCAGCCACGCAGGACCACTCCACCACGGTGAATCACTCCACCACGGTGAACTCCATAAAGACTCCGTAATATACGAGTCATAAATACAGAAGCACCAGAAACGAACTGAAGCAGCACGCAGCCACGCAGGGCCACTCCACCACGGTGAACCACTCCACCACGGTGAGCTCAATAAAGACTCCGTAATATACGGGTCATAAATACAGAAGCACCAGAAACAAGCTGCAGCAGCACGCAGCCACGCAGGGCCACTCCACCACGGTGAACCACTCCACCATGGTGAGCTCAATAAAGACTCCGTAATATACGGGTCATAAATACAGAAGCACCAGAAACGAACTGAAGCAGCCACGCAGGACCACTCCACCACGGTGAACCACTCCACCACGGTGAGCTCAATAAAGACTCAGTAATGTACAGGTCATAAATACAGATGCACCAGAAACAAACTGCAGCAGCAAGCAGCCATGCAGGGCCACTCCTCCACGGTGAACCACTCCACCACGGTGAGCTCAATAAAGACTCAGTAATGTACAGGTCAAAAATACAGAAGCACCAGAAACAACCTGCAACAGCAAGCAGCCACGCAGGACCACTCCACCACGGTGAGCTCCATAAAGACCCCGCAATGTCCCCGTTATAAATACAGAAGCACCAGAAACAAACTGCAGAAGCAAGCAGCCACGCAGGGCCACTCCACCACGGTGAGCTCCATAAAGACTCCGTAATATACGGGTCATAAATACAGAAGCACCAGAAACGAACTGAAGCAGCCACGCAGGGCCACTCCACCACGGTGAACCACTCCACCACGGTGAGCTCAATAAAGACTCCGTAATATATGGGTCATAAATACAGATGCACCAGAAACAAACTCTGCAAGCAAGCAGCCACGCAGGGCCACTCCACCACGGTGAGCTCAATAAAGACACCGTAATATACGGGTCATAAATACAGAAGCACCAGAAACAAACTGAAGCAGCCACGCAGGACCACTCCACCACTGTGAACTACATAAAGACTCCGTAATATACAGGTCATAAATACAGAAGCACCAGAAACAAGCTGCAGCAGCACGCAGCCACGCAGGAGCACTCCACCACGGTGAGCTCAATAAAGACTCAGTAATGTACAGGTCATAAATACAGAAGCACCAGAAACAAACTGAAGCAGCCACGCAGGACCACTCCACCACGGTGAACTCCATAAAGACTCCGTAATATACGGGTCATAAATACAGAAGCACCAGAAACAAACTGCAGCAGGAAGCAGCCAGGCAGGGCCACTCCACCACGGTGAACCACTCCACCACGGTGAGCTCAATAAAGACTCAGTAATGTACAGGTCATAAATACAGAAGCGACAGAAACAAACTGCAGCAGCAAGCAGCCACGCAGGACCACTCCACCACGGTGAATCACTCCAACACGGTGAACTCCATGAAGACTCCGTAATATACGGGTCATAAATACAGAAGCACCAAAAACAAACTGCAGCAGCAAGCAGCCATGCAGGGCCACTCCACCACGGTGAACCACTCCACCACGGTGAGCTCAATAAAGACTCAGTAATGTACAGGTCATAAATACAGAAGCGACAGAAACAAACTGCAGCAGCAAGCAGCCACGCAGGACCACTCCACCACGGTGAATCACTCCAACACGGTGAACTCCATGAAGACTCAGTAATGTACAGGTCAAAAATACAGAAGCACCAGAAACAACCTGCAACAGCAAGCAGCCACGCAGGACCACTCCACCACGGTGAGCTCCATAAAGACCCCGCAATGTCCCTGTTATAAATACAGAAGCACCAGAAACAAACTGCAGAAGCAAGCAGCCACGCAGGGCCACTCCACCACGGTGAGCTCCATAAAGACTCCGTAATATACGGGTCATAAATACAGAAGCACCAAAAACAAGCTGCAGCAGCAAGCAGCCATGCAGGGCCACTCCACCACGGTGAGCTCAATAAAAACTCAGTACGGTACAGGTCAAAAATACAGAAGCACTAGAAACAACCTGCAACAGCAAGCAGCCACGCAGGACCACTCCACCACGGTGAGCTCAATAAAGACACCGTAATATACGGGTCATAAATACAGAAGCACCAGAAACAAACTGAAGCAGCCACGCAGGACCACTCCACCACGGTGAGCTCCATAAAGACTCCGTAATATTCGGGTCATAAATACAGCAGCACCACAAAAACTGCAGCAGCACGCAGCCACGCAGGACCACTCCACCACGGTGAAACACTCCACCACGGTGAGCTCAATAAAGCCTCCGTAATATATGGGTCATAAATACAGATGCACCAGAAACAAACTCTGCAAGCAAGCAGCCACGCAGGGCCACTCCACCACGGTGAGCTCAATAAAGACACCGTAATATACGGGTCATAAATACAGAAGCACCAGAAACAAACTGAAGCAGCCACGCAGGACCACTCCACCACTGTGAACTACATAAAGACTCCGTAATATACAGGTCATAAATATAGAAGCACCAGAAACAAGCTGCAGCAGCACGCAGCCACGCAGGAGCACTCCACCACGGTGAGCTCAATAAAGACTCAGTAATGTACAGGTCATAAATACAGAAGCACCAGAAACAAACTGAAGCAGCCACGCAGGACCACTCCACCACAGTGAACTCCATAAAGACTCCGTAATATACGGGTTATAAATACAGAAGCACCAGAAACAAACTGCAGCAGGAAGCAGCCAGGCAGGGCCACTCCACCACGGTGAACCACTCCACCACGGTGAGCTCAATAAAGACTCAGTAATGTACAGGTCATAAATACAGAAGCGACAGAAACAAACTGCAGCAGCAAGCAGCCACGCAGGACCACTCCACCACGGTGAATCACTCCAACACGGTGAACTCCATGAAGACTCCGTAATATACGGGTCATAAATACAGAAGCACCAGAAACAAACTCTGCAAGCAAGCAGCCACGCAGGGCCACTCCACCACGGTGAGCTCAATAAAGACACCGTAATATACGGGTCATAAATACAGAAGCACCAGAAACAAACTGCAGCAGCACGCAGCCACGCAGGACCACTCCACCACGGTGAATCACTCCACCACGGTGAGCTCCATAAAGACTCCGTAATGTACAGGTCATAAATACAGAAGCACCAGAAACAAACTGCAGCAGCAAGCAGCCACGCAGGACCACTCCACCACGGTGAATCACTCCAACACGGTGAACTCCATGAAGACTCCGTAATATACGGGTCATAAATACAGAAGAACCAGAAACAAACTGCAGCAGCAAGCAGCCACGCAGGGCCACTACACCATGGTGAACTCAATAAAGACTCAGTAATGTACAGGTCATAAATACAGAAGCACCTGAAACAAACTGCAGCAGCAAGCAGCCACGCAGGACCACTCCACCACGGTGAATCACTCCAACACGGTGAACTCCATGAAGACTCCGTAATATACGGGTCATAAATACAGAAGCACCAGAAACAAACTGCAGCAGGAAGCAGCCACGCAGGACCACTCCACCACTGTGAACTACATAAACACTCCGTAATATACGGGTCATAAATACAGAAGCAACAGAAATAAGCTGCAGCAGCACGCAGCCATGCAGGACCACTCCACCACGGTGAGCTCAATAAAGACTCAGTAATGTACAGGTCATAAATACAGAAGCAACAGAAACAAGCTGCAGCAGCAAGCAGCCACGCAGGGCCACTCCACCACGGTGAGCTCAATAAAAACTCAGTAATGTACAGGTCATAAATACAGAAGCAACAGAAACAAGCTGCAGCAGCAAGCAGCCACGCAGGACCACTCCACCACGGTGAACTCCATGAAGACTCCGTAATATACGGGTCATAAATACAGAAGCAACAGAAACAAGCTGCAGCAGCACGCAGCCATGTAGGACCACTCCACCACGGTGAGCTCAATAAAGACTCAGTAATGTACAGGTCATAAATACAGAAGCAACAGAAACAAGCTGCAGCAGCAAGCAGCCACGCAGGACCACTCCACCACGGTGAGCTCAATAAAGACTCAGTAATGTACAGGTCATAAATACAGAAGCAACAGAAACAAGCTGCAGCAGCACGCAGCCATGTAGGACCACTCCACCACGGTGAGCTCAATAAAGACTCAGTAATGTACAGGTCATAAATACAGAAGCAACAGAAACAAGCTGCAGCAGCAAGCAGCCACGCAGGACCACTCCACCACGGTGAGCTCAATAAAGACACCGTAATATACGGGTCATAAATACAGAAGCACCAGAAACAAACTGAAGCAGCCACGCAGGACCACTCCACCACTGTGAACTACATAAAGACTCCGTAATATACAGGTCATAAATATAGAAGCACCAGAAACAAGCTGCAGCAGCACGCAGCCACGCAGGAGCACTCCACCACGGTGAGCTCAATAAAGACTCAGTAATGTACAGGTCATAAATACAGAAGCACCAGAAACAAACTGAAGCAGCCACGCAGGACCACTCCACCACAGTGAACTCCATAAAGACTCCGTAATATACGGGTTATAAATACAGAAGCACCAGAAACAAACTGCAGCAGGAAGCAGCCAGGCAGGGCCACTCCACCACGGTGAACCACTCCACCACGGTGAGCTCAATAAAGACTCAGTAATGTACAGGTCATAAATACAGAAGCGACAGAAACAAACTGCAGCAGCAAGCAGCCACGCAGGACCACTCCACCACGGTGAATCACTCCAACACGGTGAACTCCATGAAGACTCCGTAATATACGGGTCATAAATACAGAAGCACCAGAAACAAACTCTGCAAGCAAGCAGCCACGCAGGGCTCACTCCACCACGGTGAGCTCAATAAAGACACCGTAATATACGGGTCATAAATACAGAAGCACCAGAAACAAACTGCAGCAGCACGCAGCCACGCAGGACCACTCCACCACGGTGAATCACTCCACCACGGTGAGCTCCATAAAGACTCCGTAATGTACAGGTCATAAATACAGAAGCACCAGAAACAAACTGCAGCAGCAAGCAGCCACGCAGGACCACTCCACCACGGTGAATCACTCCAACACGGTGAACTCCATGAAGACTCCGTAATATACGGGTCATAAATACAGAAGAACCAGAAACAAACTGCAGCAGCAAGCAGCCACGCAGAGGCCACTACACCATGGTGAACTCAATAAAGACTCAGTAATGTACAGGTCATAAATACAGAAGCACCTGAAACAAACTGCAGCAGCAAGCAGCCACGCAGGACCACTCCACCACGGTGAATCACTCCAACACGGTGAACTCCATGAAGACTCCGTAATATACGGGTCATAAATACAGAAGCACCAGAAACAAACTGCAGCAGGAAGCAGCCACGCAGGACCACTCCACCACTGTGAACTACATAAACACTCCGTAATATACGGGTCATAAATACAGAAGCAACAGAAATAAGCTGCAGCAGCACGCAGCCATGCAGGACCACTCCACCACGGTGAGCTCAATAAAGACTCAGTAATGTACAGGTCATAAATACAGAAGCAACAGAAACAAGCTGCAGCAGCAAGCAGCCACGCAGGGCCACTCCACCACGGTGAGCTCAATAAAAACTCAGTAATGTACAGGTCATAAATACAGAAGCAACAGAAACAAGCTGCAGCAGCAAGCAGCCACGCAGGACCACTCCACCACGGTGAACTCCATGAAGACTCCGTAATATACGGGTCATAAATACAGAAGCAACAGAAACAAGCTGCAGCAGCACGCAGCCATGTAGGACCACTCCACCACGGTGAGCTCAATAAAGACTCAGTAATGTACAGAAGCAACAGAAACAAGCTGCAGCAGCAAGCAGCCACGCAGGACCACTCCACCACGGTGAACTCCATGAAGACTCCGTAATATACGGGTCATAAATACAGAAGCAACAGAAACAAGCTGCAGCAGCCACGCAGGGCCACTCCACCACGGTGAACCACTCCACCACGGTGAGCTCAATAAAGACTCAGTAATGTACAGGTCATAAATACAGAAGCACCAGAAACAAACTGCAACAGGAAAATAATGAAATAAAGATGCCAGTGCCACCCCATAAAAGATTGTAATAGTCTGCCACAATGCTGCCCAGGGGTCCCTGAGTAGGCACTAAAGAATTAAATTAGCTGCAACAGGTGGAAAAGCAGGTGCCACCAGCATAGATGCACGGTCCCACAATTAGGCTGAGATTTGGACTCACGAGGCAGATGTATGTTGAGGCGTCACCTGTAGATTACAGGACACCACTACCAAGCACAGATTCCGATAATCAATATGCCTCTTGCAGGATCTCTGCAGCCTGCTGGTGGAATAGAAGTCTCCGACTTTATCTGGGGGGAGACACTTCTGAGCAGTGTAAAGATCCGGAGCTACAGCCTAACATGGATCAGATCAGGGTACATAAAGGACCAGCAGCTTAGCCGCTGCCTTTAAGGGGACTCCGTCCTGATGCCGTGGACAGAGCCCCCATGTCACAACAGCTGTATCCGGAAAGTTTACCTGGGAGGTCCTTAAAAACTGTGTTGTCACTTTGTTCTTACTTGTGAGCCTCCTCTGAGTGGTCGGTGTTTCACTGGGATTTGTGGTGTTTCTCGTGCAATACACTGGATAAAAATGCTCTGATTATGTAAGCTAGGACCCAAAAGACACAACTCATCTAGCTAATTCACCTGAAGTCTATTGGTGGTTGACCAGAAACAGGCCGAGACTTAATGCCTCAAGATTAAGAATTATGGATGGCAGGAACAGTACAGGTTTTATATGCCCTATGATAAAATGCCCACGTACTCCCCGGGATACTCATGTTGAAAACACAAACTTATTTTTTAACACATTCATTACATTTTTAACTAGGACCCATAACTAAGTAAACATCTACATGTCTCCATCCCCATGCCCAGGGCAATACCTATGAACCAATAAGGAAAGACATTAATAAATGAGAAGATTAATTTAGGAAGTTTAGTATTTTGAAAGACAAAGGAGACGAGAGAACGAAAGAAAGAGGAAAAGAAAAGATAAAGAAAGGAGACGAGAAGGAAAGAAAAAAACAGGGAATGTGATAAAGAAGCAAAGTACAAAAAGAAAAAAACAGGAATGGAACACAGAAGAAGAACAAATGTGAGGAGGAAAGAATGGAGGAAAGAAAGAATGATGGTGAGAATGGAAACAGGAAAGGAGGTAAAGAAAGGATGGAGGGAGAGAAAGGGTTCAATGAGAGAAACAAAGGAAAGAATCAGGGGTAGAAAGAAATGAAAAAGCGAGAATGCAAAGTGAAAGAATGAAACAAAGGTACAAAAGAAAGAAAAAAAGCAATGAAATAGAGAAAGTGAGAATGAAGCGAAAGAGGTGGGGTGAAGGAGTGAAAAAAATACACAGAAACAAACAAGGAAAAGATAGGAAGAGACAGAAAGGAGACCCAGAAAGGAGAAGAGAGAAAGAAACAAAGGAAAAGAATGAGAATTAAAACAAAAAAAGGAAGGAAGAGAGAAAGGCAAAAATGAAGAAAGAATTAAAAACAGAAGCCAAAGATATAATAGAAAAACAGATCAAAAAACGTTCTTGGAGCCATTTCTTGGTAGTCAGGCTTCTTAACAGGCAGCTCGACATGGTTTATTTAACAAGAGGGTGGGCGCATGCTGCTCCTGCACTGTACCTTTTGGAAGCCTAACATAACCGGGTGCAAGTGGCGTCTTATTGGAGGGACATTTTGCAAAGATTGAAAGTGGCATCGGGATGGGAGGTCACAGGCACCCCACGTGAAATACTGCTGGGCTTAATCCCAGCCCCTTCAAAACAAAAACATAGCCGCAAATTTTGGATGTTAGGGCAGGTGCTGGCTAAAAGGTGGATCGCCATTAAATGGATGAGCGCCGCCCACCCACCTAGATATGTTGAATGGTTGCAGGATGTGTCTGAGTGGGCAGTGGCCGAAGAGGATAGAATGAAACATACGAGACGGGATGAACGACTGGAAGGAGACCTGGCAGGCAAATGCTATCAGACCTGTGGAGCGACGGGATGGAGGGGGAAGGACTCAACAGCGAGGTATAAAAAAAACGTACCAATGGACAGGGGTAATGGGTCACTACGAGCAGAATAAGTACTGGGATACCATACCCCAATGAGGCACCTTGACTACGGACGCAAAAATAGATAATCCAGTAACATATTTGCGCAGCACTGAAGAGAACTGAAACATAGGCAACATGCTTTATATTAATAGACTGAGTGTTTAACTACATCACCACATCAGCAGCCAGGAGGGTGGGGGTGTTGGGGAACGTATGCTCAAATCTGTAAGGATATCATCCTGTGTTTCTGTACATATCATACAGTGACAATAATGGTTGTGAAATATACTATATTGAGAAATCAATAAATATTTAGGAAAAAACTTGGGTGCAAGTGTTTTAAGGTGCATCATTAGAAGGTCTGCGCTTACTTCTGGACTCCCCTGACAAGCAAGCTACTCCAGGACAGCCTGCAAGCTACTCCAGGATAGCCTGCAAGCTACTCCAGGACAGCCTGCAAAAGCTACTCCAGGACAGCCTGCAAGCTACTCCAGGACAGCCTGCAAGCTACTCGTAATCTGCGATCAACCTGTCGGAGACCCTGGTCTAGAGCTAGCAAATGCCGGTCAGATTCTTTCTTTGTGTGCCCGAAAAGAAAAAAAATCAATCATCAAAACACTGAAACTCTGCAGGTTAAAAGGACTGAGGAGCAGCAAGGATAATCCCTGTTATGAGTTTGTGGCAGCCAGCAAACTCCTCTTCCTGCCATCACACCTCCTCCATAAACAAGGATTACATAACCCAAATTTAATGGTAACATATTCCCATCTATTTTGGGAGACATGTTACATGCAATCAAGACTTACCCATATTGTGCATGTGTGTTGAAAGAAAAAAAACGCATGTTTGGTCACTATCTAAAAAACATGAATGGTGCAATACGGCAGAAAGCTGCAAGTCCTCGAAGTGAGGTGAAAGAAATGTACGTTCATTCAGTATCTACTCAACAACACATCTAAAGAATACAGCGAAACATAAACGAATCACACAGCCCACAAAAAAAAGCTTTTTATTAAGACAAACACAATGGATCCTATTCAAAAGGATAAATGTGGTTGTAAATGTAAGTTAACAACCAAATTCACCCTGCTCCTGTCGGTCAGGATTTCACAAAGGGATTTCTGGCAGGTGTAAGCCCTTTTACAGGTGTAGAGATCTCTATCACGCGTGTAGAGATCTCAACACCCATAAATCCCACTCAAGGGAGATTTAGGGCATTCTTGGGCATTTCAAGACATGGTTAGCTTTGTTTGTGAGCATCCACAAGCGTCTCACATTTCCTTGTACAGCCTGGAAAGGGTCCAATTTTTACGCAGTTAAAGGCCGACGTAAATCCCGTTCCAGGGTGGAAAGGGAAATGGATCACCCCCAAATCCAGTGGGAGTGTAAAGGAAGCTACCCATGAAAAAAAGATTTTCCCACTGAAGAAATAAATGCCTCGATGCCTTCAGCTCCAGCCCAGCCCACCCGGGGGGCTAAAGCCCTTTCAGCCCAATTGGTGTTGCACCCCTGGTGTGTTAAATCCAGAATGATTAAACCAGGCTACTGGTATCTCTCCAGCTATCTGTAAGTAGCTCTCCTGTATGCAGCCCAGCCTAACCTACTAACTTAGCTTTTACCTGGTTGAATTAATATATGCATACCAAAACGGAGATTGTGTATTTGAGACAAAATTGTGTGTACGTTCAAAACTCAGTCAATCTGGATTTCTATAGCACGGCTAATCACCCGAGAGCGTACTGCTGCAGGGGGCTCAGTTGAACGTCCAGGTCTTGAATCATTTTCTGAATTCTAGCAGGAGTAATGAGGTCCGAGGGTGGAGCGGGAGATCGTTCCAGGCCATCGCAGTAAGGTAGGAGAAGGAACATTCTCCACTGTTGCTGTGAGGGATGTGAAGGGTGTGAGCGAGCCGGAGCGCAGGTGTCTGGAGGATTGGTGGAAGCTCAGTCGGTAGTTAATGTATGCTGGTCCCTGATTGTGAAGGGCCTTGTAGGTGTAGATCAGCATCTTGAACTGGCATCTCTTCTGTATTGGTAGCTAGTGGAGCTTCTTGAGGTGGGGGCGATGTTGGTCATGATAGGGAGGTCTGGGACGAGTCTGGCCGCTGCGTTCTGAATCATTTGCAGTCTCTTGAGGAGGTGTTAAATGATTCCTATGTAGTGCGTTGTCACAGTCCAGTCGGCTGGTGACCAGGGCTTGAGTGACAGTGCGTCTGGTGTTGATGGGGAGCGACTTGAAAATCCTGCAGTGCATGCAGAGGGCGAGAAAGCAGGCGGAAGAGACAGCGTTGATCTGCCTTCTCATGGTGAGCCGACTGTCCAGTATGATGTGGAGGTTGCGGGCGTGGTCAGTCGGAGTGGGTGAGGATCCTAGTTCAGGGGCAACCAGGAGTCATCCCATGAGGAGGGCTTATTCCCGAAGATCAGCACTTCCTTCTTGTCAGTGTTGAGTAGTAGGCAGTTGTCTCTCATCCAGTCAGCGATGTACGTCATGCACCTGCGGAAGTTGATCAGAGAAACGGAGTGGTCTTTTGATAGTGCGAGGATGAGCTGGGTATCGTCGACGTAGGTTATGATATTCAGTCCACGCAATCTGCCAACTTTGGCCAGGGGAGTCATGTAGGTGTTGAAGAGGGTGGGGCTGAGGAACGACTTTATGGGATGCCGCAGAAGGTGTTCCTGGGTTGTGAGGTAAAGGGCGGTAGGCAGAGTCTCTGGGTTCTGCCGGTGAGGAAGGAGGCGATCCACTTGGATTCCAATGTTGTGAAGCCTTTTGATCAGGGTGAGGTGTGCTACTGTGTCGAACGAGGCGGAGAGAATGAGGAGGATTAGGGCCGGCATTTTTCCTTGGTCCAGGAGGGATCTAATGTCATCTGTGGCTGCAATCAAGGCGGTTTCGGTTCTGTGGTTGGTGCAGAATCCAGATTGGGAAGTGTCCAGAAGATTGTTGTTCTCCAGTTGTTCTGTGAGTTGCCAGTTGATGGCCTTCTTGAGAACTATGGCCGGAAAGGGAAGCAGAGAGATGGGGCAGCAGTTCTTGAGTTCATTGGAGGTTGGCGGAAGGTTTCTTGAGTAGGGGCTTGTTTTCTGCACGTTTCCATTCTTCGGGGAATGTGGCCATGGTGATGCATGATTTGAAGATGGTGGTGAGCTCGCTGCTTATGGTCTAACTCCTGAGGTTGAAGATGTGGTGGGGGCAGTGATCAGAGGGTGCTCCAGAGTGGACAGAGATCATGATGGCTGTGTTGTCTTGAGTGGTGAGCAGGTCCAAGGTGGTGAGCGGGTGTTCATGTTCCTCATCCGCGAGGTCGAGTTGGCTGAGGGGGAAGGCAGGTTGCGGTTTGAAGTTTTAGTAGACGTTGGAGATCTTGTCTTGGAAGAAGTCCGCCAGGGAGTCGCAGAGTTCCTGTGAAGGGGTGATGACGTTTTCAGTGGCTGCGGGGCTTTGATGATGTTGAAGAGTTTCTTGCTGTGGTTGGAGCTTGCTACGATGCAGTTGGCCAGGGCGCTTTATTTCTTCTTTTTCAGGAGTTGGTGGTATTGGTTAAGGGCAGTTTTGGGTGTTGTTCAATCCGTGGGCTCCCTGTTGGTGCGCCACTTCCTTTCGAGTCATTTGCAGATGCGCTTCATGGTTCTCAGTTCTGTCGAATACCAACTGGCTTGCTTGGAGGATTTTTTTTTTTTATTCTGGTGGGTTTGCTGGGGCCGACTGTTGGTGCAGTCAGTGATCCAGGCGGAGAAGTTCTTGAACGCCTGTTCCAGGTTGGTTGCGGTGTGAGGGCGGGAGGTGTTGAAGGCGTTAAATCCATTGGTTCTCTGAGATCTTGTTCCAGCTGCGGTGTGACATGCTGGGTGGCTTGGGGGTGATGCTGGGGGATCCTGCAATGGTTAAGTGAATGATGGCATGGTCGGTCCAGGCGAGATCGGTGGCATGGCTATACTTGACACGGTCGCTGGCCGTGAAGATCGGGTTGAGTGTGTCCTGCGATGTGCGTGGGGTAAATTGAGGTTTGCAGAAAAATGACAATTTCCTTAATATATGTACAGCTTGTATTTGAGTGATAAGTCATATGTCATAGAGGAGACTTATTATTAATATAAATATATTAGTACCAGGGGCACAGCCGCTATGGCTGCTATTTTTAACCCATGTAGAGGCATTCAAAATTGACAACTTTTTTTTATATTACAGCTGGCAACCCTGATGCACAGAGGCGATCACTGCTACTTCTTTTGTATACTACGGCCACTAATGCAATGTTGTCTGACGTAGTCCCTATTAAAGCACTAATATTAATAGCTCAGGGTAATTTTCACTGAACTTGAGGAGCTCTTATTACAGAAAAGGTTGGAGAACCCTGGATTAAACAATGTAGAAATATCCCTCGAGTCACAACCCAGACCTTTCCCCCACGCTTGACTGATTCCGGTTTGGTAGTTGGAGTGATGTAGGTCTACAGATGCCTGGGGGCCTCTTTTTTTGGGGGGGTGGGGTGGGGTGGGCAGTTGAGAACGAGAGAAGATTGCATGACTAAATTCAGTTAGGGACCAGAGGACGGGGTTAGGTTGTTGCAAGACCTATACTGGGCGAGGTCAAGGAACTGTTGGGGCAGAGAAAGCAGGGAACTGAGTCCAGTAGAGACGCCATTTAGCCAAGCTTCTCAAATAAAAAAAAGGTATCCCCTATATGTTAATTTTAGGTCTAGGAGAAGGCGGAAAAGACAAGCACTACAAAAGTACAAAACCAAATGTGACCTGTATTTCTTCTATGTTAGCTCCAAGTGCTCGATGACCTGACCTAAGACAATTTCTAGACATGGGGCTTTTTAATATATATTTTTGATTTATTTGAGCCATAGTGGATATATACTACCGTGCTTACCAATTCCCATGTTCAAAATATTATTTATAATTGTTGCCATATACATTTCAATTTTGTTACTTGCCAAAAACACATTTGTACAAAACAAGAAAGAGAGGTTATTTCATGCATTTAATCTACACGTCTCGTAAAAACACTATACAGTGCACATATCAATTGTGTTCTCAGGTATAACTTTTCCCCACTCTCTCATTCATACACATAACAGGCACATCCTCTCAAACGCCATTCATTCCAATCCCAGGCACATATGACACACTACAGGTTGCAACGGGGAAAGATCGCCAATTCCTGGTGTTGTGGACGGGGATCTCTCACACAGGGCAGTCAACGTACGTTTCGGTGGGTAACAAGAAATGACAGTCCGCCTTCTTCAGGACCACACAACAAACCCTAATGATAAGGTGGGCCAATAGAGGGGGGTCTGTATCTCACGGACTGGCCACACCCCGCTCGTCAAATAGTGTAGAAAACTATGTTTATTCTAAAATGTTTCAGGTCTTCCGGATGGGGTATGTTCAACACTAAGAGAAGCTATCCTCTGGTATGGGCTGTTAGATCAGAGGGCTCAGGCATGTCATTCCAAAGCTGGTGCATTTATGCGGCTCTGCTTCTTCCGGAGCGCCTAGGTGCAGCCTGCGCTCAAAAGTCCCAAGTAGAAAACAGGACTCCGCTGCTGTAGTGCTTCTTAGGGGGGGGTGCCAACCACGGTCGCCCGCTCCCTCCGTACCTTGGAGCCCACGCTCCCACGGCCACATGTGGTGTTAAGACCCCTCCCCCCCCCCCCCACATAGTGTTAAGCACAGCTGCACTGGAATGCAATATGGCTCGGGGATTACGGTGTCAACATGCCCCACGACAAACAAGAATGCACCCGTGACCCTCTCTCCCTCCCTCTTCTCTTGTGCCCTCTCCTCCCGCTGCCCTCTCTCCTCCTAACATCTGTGGTACCCCTCCCACCCCGGCGCCCCTCTCAGTCTCATCCCAGGCCCCCTCCCACCTCACCCCCTCTCCTCCGTCCCTCTATCCCATGCTATCCATGAGCAGCCTCGCTCTCCTACCCGACCCATCTGCCCCTCTCCCCCACCCCACTCCACCCCTTCTGCCCCTCTCCCCACCCCTTCTGCCCCTCCCCCACCCTACTCCTTCTGCCCACCCCACCCCTTCTGCCCCTCTCCCCCACCTCACCCCACCCCTTCTGCCCCTCTCCCCCACCCTACTCCTTCTGCCCACCCCACCCCTACTCCTTCTGCCCACCCCTTCTGCCCACCCCTTCTGCCCCTCTCCCCCACCCCTTCTGCCCCTCTCCCCACCCCTTCTGCCCCTCTCCCCTCTCCCCCACCCTACTCCTTCTGCCCACCCCACTCATTCTGCCCCTCTCCCCCACCTCACTCCACCCCTTCTACCCCACCCTACCCCTTCTACCCCTCTCCCCCTCCTTCTGCCCCTCTCCCCCACCTCACTCCACCCCTTCTGCCCCGTACCCTTCGGTACAGCTCCTCAACACACAGACACACACACCCGTGCCCCTCCACCCTCCCCCGTACCCACCGGTGCAGCCCCTCCACCCACACAGACGTACCCCTCGGTGCAGCCCCTCCCTCTCACCTCTCTTCCCCGCTGCTCCTGTCAAACTCTCCCAGCACATCCGGCTCCAGACCGGAGGCGAGGCCCGTCTCTATGGCGACCGCGGCTCCCGCCCACCTAAGCTCCTGCCTCTACGCTCTGACGTCAGTGCTCGGGGAGTTACTTCCGGCTGTGCGTTCCCTCGAGCGTCCCAGGTGGAAACTGCAGCGAGGTTTACCTCATGCACCCCGAGCCCCTCCATGGGGTGGCCCCGCGGGTTACTGCACCCCGACCCTTTCATGGGGCCGCGGGCCCTGGGAGGCGACCGGGGCACGAGGCTCTGCCATGTGTCAGACGCTGTGCGTGACACATCTCTGCGTGAGAGTGACAGCCTGCGGGCAAATGCGTGACACTGTCGGTCGAGTACACTCGTACTTGACCCTGGGCACCGTCAAGGTTTCCATGACCAAGAGCCTCCTTCATGTGAGCATCGCTGCATGCCACTGCAGAGAGGCCAAGGATTGCATGGGCAGTCATTTGCATGTTTGGAGTCCCACTGAGGGGCATTGTCAGGAGCTCGCACAGCTTTCACCTCCAACACCATTGCCCGAAGAGCTGCCACTACAGGACTCTATCTGGTTGCACATCTTTTCTGACACCGGTCATAGGTCCATAAACAAATAGCTCTTTCACTCCAGGTTTTTTCTTTGCATTTTGTTGTTTATAGTGTTGAGTATCAGAGTGTGATTATAAGCTTTTATTGGATGAGCTACTTATGCGTACAGGGCCGGCTTTAGGGCACTGCGACCTGTGTACCCACACTTGACCTGGAGTGGGGAACGCTGTGTTTAGAAATAACTTATGGGTTGAAAAGCACCTGCTGCAAAGTTCCTTGTGTGTCCAGAAGTTTTCATGCAACAATAAAAATGTCAAGATAACTCTGGTGATTAATGGAACTGCTGGAGAGCAGTGGAGTTTTGTCTATTGGCAGTTTTGACTCATCATAAAGTAGTGCAGAGGGTTAATATGCCCGCTGCAAAGAACATGTGCCATGCAGATCAAATAACTGTATTTCATGTGGATAGCTCAGTGGATAAGTGGCTTTTGTCACAAAAATTATTTTGTTAATTGCAGTTCAAAAGTTACAATACGAATATAACAAAGTAACCTATGAACACAGAGCTGCATGCCATCTGCATGGTATAGGTTTGAACATTATGCCTCCGCCCCCAGTCTTTCATTATCCTGTTGAAGGGAAAAATCTCTATTAAGAAACAGCAAGAAAGAGACAAGTTGACAATACAATATAAGTTTAATGCATTAATCAGCTGGGGAGATCAGCCAAGACTGGAATCTGATGTCCAACGCACAGTTCAAAAGCAGTGGCTTATATACTCTAAAACCACAACAGAAAAAAGTTACACGCATAGGATTTGCATCACAAATTTGTAGATTAAATCAGCAGATACAATAACTTCTTGGAAGCAAAGCGCATATCAGTGTGGGCCACATGGCCCTCGCCTCGCATGTTTAACAAAAACCTCCTCTGTGGGTTTTCTATTTTCAGAATCTAAACGTTAGTAACAAACATTTCACATACATCTGTTTTCCTGCACAGTGAGTGATTATATCTTTGCTGAATGCTTATTGGCTACACTTATCTGACCTTTTGCATGTGGTTTCATCCATCATGCCTAACATCATGTAGGTGTGACGTGGTTTTCAACAGAAGCGGACATTCGTGTCATCATGAACAGTGGCAAAGCTTGCATCTTGACCAGTCCATCCTGTGTGCATACTTTATCTATGTGTGCATGCATCAGTAACACGATTACAAAGGAAATAGACTTTAACATGATTGACACATTTCGCCCGTCTCTCTAGCAGATGGAATGTGTGGTAACCTAATTTTGTAGTTGAAAAGAAGATATGATCTACGCTTCATGCAGAAACTCAACTTGTTAACCGCAGGCTACTTCCTGAGTTTTCAGCGAACTGTGTGACCGTATTAGTTCAGCTAAACCCATTGTCCTTTGTTACATGCAATTTTTGAACTATTTCTCGCAGAGGCCTGTGTTTCTACTGGGGCCTAAAACTGCTTCTATCTTCAAATCTTTGCATGGAAGTTGCAGGCCTCAGCTCTGTGTGTGTTTGTATATAATGTATCCTATTTTTCCCTCTATCATTCCCCCTCTAGTTGATTCTTCAACTACTTCTCCTAACCTCCCAGCTTCAAAGGAAATCTCCTCACGTATAACACTCTGCTTTAAGGCATTCATGGTAATTTTCCTAACCAAAAATGCTCCTCCTACGCTAGCTGTCATCCTTTTGCAACATGCTAGTATCACCTGAAATATAAGGCACGTCAAAAGCAACACAACAATTAGAGGCAACAAGGCCTTGAACACCCCCGACATCCAGGACGGCATCCAATTGAACCAGCCCTCGAACCACTTTATCCGGAGTTCCCCCCTCTTCGACCATCTTCTAGTCGAGATCATGCAATGTCCGAATGGCCTCAGTCAATGTCCCATTGTCTGCATCATTGGCTGGCACATATGTGCAGCAGGCGGATCTAGTCTTCTTGCACACCCCCCCCCTTCATGGCCGTCATTAAATCTAAAATGTAACTGTGCTGCATCACCATTAATACACGGGCACGTGTTTCTTCCTTTATGGCATTGAAGCCATCTTCTGTTGCATTTATGGCCTTCATGAGCTCCCATCTCGTGATCTGGAGCCAGCAGGCGGTTGCTTTCGCCTGAATCCACGGTATGATGCTGCCGAAAAAGAGCTGGGCATCATTGAACAGTCTGTATTGTTGGGGAACACCTTCTCAGGTTGTGGTGCCATTGTACACAGTAGCTCTTTTCTTCACATGGTGATGCAACAAGGTAGTTGGACGGCTCATGGTATGGTCATACAATGTCTTAATGTCCACTGCTGGTATCACCAGGGAGGGGGTGTGCAGCGTGACGAGGGCGCAAAGGCCATTCCAGTTCAGGGGTAGCTGTACGTGGAGCCGGGCCCCACACTGCCAAAAGTGGTCCATCAGGCTGGCGGTGCCCCCCTGCATGTCGGCGTTGTCCACGGTAGTATTGCAGTTGAGGTTCCTTCCCACCTTTACTGTCCCATTTCCTCTGAAACAAAGAGAAAACTGTGATAATTTCATTGCTCTTCTAGGATGTGTGTTAGTTCCTGTCCATGTATACCTCTGTATGTTTGCATCCCATATTTGCTGACATTGTCCTACTATCTTATCAAATTCTAAAGGGCTATTTGTTTCTGTGCCTTTCCACAATGATATGGCTCTACATATGAATGTGGCACCGGTATGCCATTTACCATTGGCAAATACTGATCCTGTGACATTGAGTACTGGCCTACCTGCGCAATCAGGGGACAGAGGTTTTGCTGAATAGCTACTGCATTCAGATGATGTGTTAGACTTTCCTAAAAAGCCCGCAGTAATATCCATTCTTCCCAAACTGCATACTTTCTTTTTTGCCCTGCTTTTTTCATTCTTGATATTTCCTTCACTATATCTGCTTTTACTGTCAGAATGTGTAGGACTCCAGGGGTTGTGTCAAATAAAGTTGTATTGACTCGAGAAGTTGCAGGACTAACATGCATTGGTTGTAGCTGTGCTTTTATTCTACATAAAAGGAGGTGCAAAAGACAGTGCGTAACATTTGGGGGTACCTCTTTTAGATGATGCAATCTATCTACCGCATTGGCATGGGGAATAAGGGAGCATACATAACAACTGGTATTAGCTGTGGATGTGCCTATACTATGCATGTGCTGGTGTTGTATTCCGCTTTAGGTGTCCGTATATAGGTTTTCCTGAAACATGTCCTTATATAGGCACAATTCGCATTGCCCTTATATAGGCATAAGATCCCAGTCCTTATTTAGGCATTAGCCATGCTATCCAAATACAGGCATGGTCACCTACATCCGTCCACCCCAATGTCACAACGAGTTCTTAGAAACCAGACCCTTAAGCTCTTGGGAGTTCCCCTAGCACAGGATTATTGATTTCTCCAAGAACTCATTTATTATTAGGGCTCCCTGTTTTCCGTTTTTACTGATTTTTACAGATAAATACAGACAGAAAACCATTTATTTTCCTGTCTGTATCTATTTTAAAATGTGGATAAAAACGGAAATTGGGTTGTATTTTGAGCGATTCTAAATGCTGTCAATCAAGACTACCAGACCAATAGCTCTGTCGATCGAAAGGTAAGGAGGTTAAAAAAATAAAGGAATTTTAGTAAAGAGCCTTAAACAGCAATAGATATGCTCATATAAGAAAACATGCACATTTTAATATCAAGGTTGTGCATATTTTATCATCGGAGTGTGTTTATATCCCTGAAACCGGTCAGTCGTTCAGGCATGAGTGCATTTTTATCGGACAAATAAATGTAGAAATATACTCATTTCAGAAACATTTTTTCACAAAACCCAAAATAAATATGGATAAATACAGATAAAATTAGCAAAAAATAAATATGGATAGATACAGACGGAAATGCCCAAAAAATAAATACCATAAAACCGGGAGCCCTATTTATTATGCATGAACCGCTATTCCTTAAGGGTTAATTCCTGATGTCTTCCTCTGCCCGACTTTACGTCAATGCTAACATTCCAAGGCACCTACCGGGTATAAATATACCTTCCCTTGCCCAAGCAAGTAGGAGGAGACCTCGACTTTAGAGGAGCCTGTATCCCGGCCTGACGCACTGACAAGAGACGCTGTCATACCTGCTCGCAGAGAATCCAGCTTCCAGTGTTCTGACTCCCTTCGCGGGGTGTTAGAGTTCGAGACCCGGAAAGAGATTCCCACCTCTCTCATTCTCAAGGTATGGAGCTGACTAAAACCTAGAGGGACTCTTGGCATACCAGACTTGACATACCAGACTTGGCATACTATAGCATACCATACTATAGAATACATCACCTACTTCTTACCTTGCACTACACTTAGGTTAGGTACACTGGGGTAGAACTAGTTAGAGAAGCATCCATCTTATGAGTACTCGCATTTTTAGCTTATGTTATTTATGTATATGAATATATGTGTCATAACTAAAAGATAATGCTAGCGCAGTATTATTTCTTTCTACTGCTTACGCTGTACATAATATATCTTGCATACTGTCTTATGATTGTAACAGCTCATATCTCTTACACGAGAAACAAGACTGTTCAATAAATCCTTTTATTGAAACGCCCGTCTATTCTTTCTGTGTAACTCTGAAGAAACTAAGCATGCACGATTAGCTGAGTGAAACTGTTATCTGTTGTTTCCACGATTCTGAGAGTGTTCCGATTCTAAAGGGAAACAAAGTTGTCATGTTTATGCGGTTGCTAGAAACTACTCCCTTCTTGTTTACAAGGAGTTTCTAGTGGCCTCTGAGTTAGCTGGCACAAAGTAATTAAGTTTAATATACTCAATAGGGACATACTGATCTCAGTCCTATGTCGAATCTATAGGGTATATTATTCCAATGCGCAGAGCCTATTAGGGAAATAGGTACTACACTACATGGCGCCCAACGTTTGGTAAGGCACTAATTTAACGCTAGATACTGAGTAACTCAGTCGTGCTTTTCTCAGAGACCCCTACTCACATACTCCATAAGACGTCTGGAGTGGGTAGGGTTAAGTATCCGCCAAAACTAAATAGGACAAAAGTCCTATATATTAGCTGTTTGGTTTGTTCAACGTTGAAGGATACAGTGTTCCAAAATATTGTGCACCTTATCTTTTGTTTCCTTGAAACTTGTTCTACATTTTTCAAAAAACAATGTCCCTGAACGGGGATACTGCCACCGAGAACGGTGTAGCTGCAGCTGATCCAGTCGTAACAGCTTTTAACTTTACAGGTTTAAATGAAACCGATGAGGGTGTTATAAACATCCCTCCAAACTTAAGGAGAGCCATCACTCTAAAACTTATAAAACACAGCCTATCACCAAGAGGTGGTAGAGCAGTTTTCGTGATAGAGGCACACGAATCCTTTCAGACAGAGGTATTCTATTCATGGATAGTATTCCCAGAATCAAATCCAGTAACAAAAGTGTTTCACTTCTTTAAAGAAGATGAACCACCAGAGGAATATATTCCTTTCGAGGATATTGAAATTCCACTCACATACCAGGAGCATAATCTCTGGTTTAACCCCTTCGGTGCTTATGACGAGCTGGACTCGTCTTGGCACACAGTGCTCGTGTGCTCATGACGAGTCCAGCTCGTCATAAGACCACCCACGGGGGAAGCGCTGGCGCTCCCCCCGTGGGAATCCGATCCTTAGTTTTTTTTTGGGGAGGCAGGGGAAGGGCTTCCCCTGCCTCCCCCGCCTCACCCATCAATGACGTCAGCGCGCGAGGCGCGCTGACATCATTGAGGGTTTCCCTTCCTTCCCCGACGGGCTGGAAGCCATTTGCTTCCAGCGCGTCGGGAAATAAGGTGAGGTTTGGCTCGGGGAGGGGGGTTTGTATCAAAAGAGGCATCGAGGGAAAGGAAAGGGTTTTCCTTTCCCCCGATGCCTCTTTTGTGCATTCCTGCTGCACGATCATGTGATCGTGCAGCAGGAATGCCCACGAGGAGGAGGGTCATTTACGCAGCTGTAGTGTAGGAAAGGCACTATACATTTACCCAACGAGGTAGCACTTACTGATTAGCCTGTAGAAAGTACTCCAGTTGAGTAGAGGTATTGCACAAAACGGTGGCATCTTCGTGGATAAATATGCAGGGCAGATGTGCCTTCTCTCCATTTCCAACGTGAAAAGTTAGCTGTAATCCTTGATGGAGGTCTTTGCATCCTTCATTTTCTCGAGCGCAATTCTTGTGTAGAATTCGTGAGCGTGGTTAAGCAGATGTGGCTTCTCTCCATTTATACCCTGAAAAGTTAGCTGTAATCCTTGATGGAGGTCTTTGCATCCTTGAATTTCTCGAGCGCAATGCTCGTGTAGTTCCTGTGACCAGGAGGTTCCTTCTCCTCGTCTGCCGCTGAGATCGTGCTCTGACCCTTTATAAACAAGAGGCATGTGAACGGGCCTAGAAGCCCCGCTCGTTTGGCCCCGCCACACATACACTAGCGGTATGCAACGTCTGCCCGCCCTTTCCCCACTATGATGGACAGCTTACTCAAAGGACCCCGGCGCTTTCGGCGCGGTGGCAAAGTTACAGACACACAGGTCACTGGAGACAATTCTTCTGGTCCTTTACGCAGCTGTAGTGTAGGAAAGGCACTATACATTTACCCAACGAGGTAGCACTTACTGATTAGCCAGTAGAAAGTACTCCAGTTGAGTAGAGGTATTGCACAAAACGGTGGCATCTTCGTGGATAAATATGCAGGGCAGATGTGCCTTCTCTCCATTTCCAACGTGAAAAGTTAGCTGTAATCCTTGATGGAGGTCTTTGCATCCTTCATTTTCTCGAGCGCAATTCTCGTGTAGAATTCGTGAGCGTGGAGAGATGTGCCTTCTCTCCATTTACACCCTGAAAAGTTAGCTGTAATCCTTGATGGAGGTCTTTGCATCCTTGAATTTCTCGAGCGCAATGCTCGTGTAGTTCCTGTGACCAGGAGGTTCCTTCTCCTCGTCTGCCGCTGAGATCGTGCTCTGACCCTTTATAAACAAGAGGCATGTGAACGGGCCTAGAAGCCCCGCTCGTTTGGCCCCGCCACACATACACTAGCGGTATGCAACGTCTGCCCGCCCTTTCCCCACTATGATGGACAGCTTACTCAAAGGACCCCGGCGCTTTCGGCGCGGTGGCAAAATTACAGACACACAGGTCACTGGAGACAATTCTTCTGGTCCTTTACGCAGCTGTAGTGTAGGAAAGGCACTATACATTTACCCAACGAGGTAGCACTTACTGATTAGCCAGTAGAAAGTACTCCAGTTGAGTAGAGGTATTGCACAAAACGGTGGCATCTTCGTGGATAAATATGCAGGGCAGATGTGCCTTCTCTCCATTTCCAACGTGAAAAGTTAGCTGTAATCCTTGATGGAGGTCTTTGCATCCTTCATTTTCTCGAGCGCAATTCTCGTGTAGAATTCGTGAGCGTGGTTAAGCAGATGTGGCTTCTCTCCATTTACACCCTGAAAAGTTAGCTGTAATCCTTGATGGAGGTCTTTGCATCCTTGAATTTCTCGAGCGCAATGCTCGTGTAGTTCCTGTGACCAGGAGGTTCCTTCTCCTCGTCTGCCGCTGAGATCGTGCTCTGACCCTTTATAAACAAGAGGCATGTGAACGGGCCTAGAAGCCCCGCTCGTTTGGCCCCGCCACACATACACTAGCGGTATGCAACGTCTGCCCGCCCTTTCCCCACTATGATGGACAGCTTACTCAAAGGACCCCGGCGCTTTCGGCGCGGTGGCAAAGTTACAGACACACAGGTCACTGGAGACAATTCTTCTGGTCCTTTACGCAGCTGTAGTGTAGGAAAGGCACTATACATTTACCCAACGAGGTAGCACTTACTGATTAGCCAGTAGAAAGTACTCCAGTTGAGTAGAGGTATTGCACAAAACGGTGGCATCTTCGTGGATAAATATGCAGGGCAGATGTGCCTTCTCTCCATTTCCAACGTGAAAAGTTAGCTGTAATCCTTGATGGAGGTCTTTGCATCCTTCATTTTCTCGAGCGCAATTCTCGTGTAGAATTCGTGAGCGTGGTTAAGCAGATGTGGCTTCTCTCCATTTACACCCTGAAAAGTTAGCTGTAATCCTTGATGGAGGTCTTTGCATCCTTGAATTTCTCGAGCGCAATGCTCGTGTAGTTCCTGTGACCAGGAGGTTCCTTCTCCTCGTCTGCCGCTGAGATCGTGCTCTGACCCTTTATAAACAAGAGGCATGTGAACGGGCCTAGAAGCCCCGCCCGTTTGGCCCCGCCACACATACACTAGCGGTATGCAACGTCTGCCCGCCCTTTCCCCACTATGATGGACAGCTTAATCAAAGGTTCCCGGCGCTTTCGGCGCGGTGGCAAAGTTACAGACACACAGGTCACTGGAGACAATTCTTCTGGTCCTTTACGCAGCTGTAGTGTAGGAAAGGCACTATACATTTACCCAACGAGGTAACACTTACTGATTAGCCAGTAGACAGTACTACAGTTGAGTAGAGGTATTGCACAAAACGGTGGCATCTTCTTGGATAAATATGCAGGGCAGGTGTGCAGAATTCGTGAGCGTGGTTAAGCAGATGTGCCTTCTCTCCATTTCCAACGTGAAAAGTTAGCTGTAATCCTTGATGGAGGTCTTTGCATCCTTCATTTTCTCGAGCGCAATTCTCGTGTAGAATTCGTGAGCGTGGTTAAGCAGATGTGGCTTCTCTCCATTTACACCCTGAAAAGTTAGCTGTAATCCTTGATGGAGGTCTTTGCATCCTTGAATTTCTCGAGCGCAATGCTCGTGTAGTTCCTGTGACCAGGAGGTTCCTTCTCCTCGTCTGCCGCTGAGATCCTGCTCTGACCCTTTATCCCCTTCGGTGCTTATGACGAGCTGGACTCGTCATGGCACACAGTGCTCGTGTGCTCATGACGAGTCCAGCTCGTCATAAGACCACCCACGGGGAAGCGCTGGCGCTCCCCCGTGGGAATCCGATCGTTAGGTTTTTTTTTTGGGGGAGGCAGGGGAAGGGCTTCCCCTGCCTCCCCCGCCCCATCAATGACGTCAGCGCGCGAGGCGCGCTGACATCATTGAGGGTTTCCCTTTCTTCCCGACGCGCTGGAAGCCATTTGCTTCCAGCGCGTCGGAGAAATCAGGTGAGGTTTGGCTCGGGGAGGGGGGTTTGTATCAAAAGAGGCATCGAGGGAAAGGAAAGGGTTTTCCTTTCCCCGATGCCTCTTTTGTGCATTCCTGCTGCACGATCATGTGATCGTGCAGCAGGAATGCCCACTAGGCACCAGGGTTTTTTTTAATTTTTGTGTTGGGGAGTGGCCAAAAGGGCAAGGGTTGCTCCCCTTTTACGGGGGTGAATATTTTATTTATACTGTTAGGCCCACCTACCCCTTAGCTTGGCTGGTGGATTGTGTGTGGACTGGTGCATTATTTGCATATGTGATTGTAATGTTTTTTTCTCCTTTTTATTCTAGTGTAAAGCTTTTGATTCCTGTTTGCGGTTTCGGCAGTGGTGGTTCTGCAGTTTTGCGTAATTGCATTTATTTGGTAAGAAAAATATTTTTGTTGTGTGTACTCCAAATGAGTATTATTGTCATGCATGAATGAATTTTTTTGTAAGTGGTGCCATAATGGCAGCATATTTGTTAGTGTTCAGAGCATGAAATTCTTTGCGATGTTTTGCATTGTCTTATGTGTAATTTTTTTCTTCTTCTTTTTTAGTGGGATATTGTTGATCCTTACTGTGTCTGTGCAGAGTAGGTGGTGGTGAGTCTAGCTGCTTCTGTCACGTGAGTGGTATAGTGTTGGAGTATATAGGTCTTTGTGATAAAGCTACATTTTGTTTATTTCTTTTTTTTACAAAGGGTTTGTTGTTGTTGACTTGTTTGACAAGTAACCTTTATTAGTAAGCATTATGGCTAGCCGTAGAATTACTGCTCAGCAGGTGGTTGGTTTGCTTCTTGAATCTTCCTCTGAGCAGGATTATGAGACTGACAGTGCGTCTGAGGGAGAGGAGGGAGGGGAAGATTCAGGCAGTGAGTTTTCTCTCCACATGGAATCATCGGATGATGAAGGTACTCTCAGTGCAGATGAAGTGCCTGATTTAGAGGAGGATACTACTGTGCCGATGGTGCAAGAGGCATCTGGATTGCAGCCTGGGGCTGCTAGGCTTCCTACTGGAAGTGCTGGACTCTGGGTTGATCCAAACATGGTGCAGCCGGTGTTGCCTGCCTTTAGTGGTTATGCAGGGTGTAGAGTGGATTGTGAACATTATTTGCCTATACAGTATTTTCAGTTGTTTATGGATGATGTATTTTTGGGTGAGATTGTTGAGCAGACTAATTTGTATGCTGAACAGTTTTTGAGGGACAACAGTGCCAGACTTAGGCCCCATTCTAGAGCTACCCGGTGGAGTCCCACAAATCTGGAAGAGATGAAGAAGTTTTTGGGTTTGACTTTTTTGATGGGTTTGATAAGGAAGCCGTCCATGGGTTCATATTGGTCTACCAGTCCCTTGATGGCAACGGCCATATTTCCTGCAGTTATGACTCGTGATCGGTATTTACTTTTGCTTCGGATGCTGCATTTTGTTGATAATGGTTTGGCGTTGCCACGAGATCACCCTGAATGTGACCGTCTTTTTAAGATTCGGCCTGTTCTTGATCACTTTGTAGATCGATTTTCAGAGATCTATACTCCAGGGAAAGAAATATCTATTGATGAGTCTTTGGTCCTGTTCAAGGGCCGTTTGGTTTTTAGGCAGTACATTCCTAGCAAGAGGGCACGCTATGGAATTAAGCTGTATATGTTGTCTGAGAGTAGGACAGGATATGTTTTTAATTTGCGTGTGTACACTGGTAGGGATTCCACTATTGACCCCCTGGTTGTCCGTCCACTTTTGGAGTTTCAGAGAAAATTGTGTGGGATCTTGCTAGAGGACTGTTTAACAGAGGCCACCATTTGTACCTTGATAACTTCTACACTGCTGTGCAATTGTTTAAGGAATTGTTCAAAGTGGACACTTTTGCTTGTGGCACAATCCGCTCTAACCGTAAAGGTTATCCAAAAGAGCTTGTTTGCAAAAAACTTCAGAGGGGACAGTGCAGTGCCTTGCGTAGTGAGGAACTGCTAGCTGTGAAATTTGTGGACAGGAGGGATGTGTACATGCTGACTACCATCCATGATGAGAGTACTTCACCTGTGGCTGTTTGGGGTCAGATTGCTGAAGTGCGCAAACCTGTGTGCATTTTAGACTACAATAAGCACATGGGTGGTGTTGATAGAGTAGATCAGAGGTTGGAACCTTACACTGCTATTCGTAAGTCTTACATTTGGTATAAGAAGTTGGCCATCCATCTCTTCAATTTAGCAACTTTCAATGCTTTTGTTGTGTTCAAGGAGTGTTCTCCTGCGTCAAAGTTGACTTTTGTTCAGTTTCAGGAGTCTGTCATAGGCAGCCTTGTTGTTGTGGAACAGGCAAGTGTTCCTAGAGTTGGAGTGGTGGAGGATGTGGCTCGATTGAAAGATCGCCACTTTCCTGATCACATTCCTCCTACACCCTCAAAAGACTTTCCCACTAGGAGATGTAGAGTCTGTTGGCGAAGAGGTACGCGGAAGGAGACTCGTATGTACTGCCCTGAGTGTCCTTCTAACCCTGGGCTGTGTGTGCCTGCTTGTTATAGAGCGTACCACAAGCAAAAGAATTATTGGGAGCAACCATGAGTGGTAAAGTGAACTGCCTGGTCTGTAATGTTTAAGAATTGTTGTTCTGTTTCAAGGTTGGCATTAGTGCAATGTATTTAGTTTCTGATTTTGTGTTAGTAGATTTGTATCTATTTGCAATTTGTTTGTGTTTTCTTTTTTGTATAAAAAAATCCTAAATGTGATGGTGGTGTGTGTAGGCTGGTGCTTGGCTGGCGGTGTGCGTGGAGTGGCGCTTGGCTGGCGGTGTGCGGGGAGTGGCTCTTGGCTGGCGGTGTGCGTGGAGTGGTGCTTGGCTGGCGGTGTGCGTGGAGTGGCGCTAGGCTGGCGGTGTGCGTGGAGTGGCGCTTGGCTGGCGGTGTGCGTGGAGTGGCGCTTGGCTGGCGGTGTGCGTGGACTGGCGCTCGGCTGGCAGTGTGTGAGTAGTGACTTGCTGCTGGTCACTACACACACTGCTAGCCGAGCGACACTCCACGCAATCCATCAGCTTGTGTGGTTGCTGTGTTAGGAATGTGGGCGTGTGAAAGTGATGGGCCCTTGAATGGCGCTGTCTGCTGGTGTGAGTGTTGTAATGTGATGGGCCCGCGGCTGGTGGTGTGAATGGTTTTGTATTTGTCACACGTATGAAAGGTGTATGAATGGCCTGTAAAGAGGTTGGTGCCTTGTCGTGGCTTTACAGCTCACGAGCTGTGAGTCAATGGTTCAGTTTCTCGTCCTTTCAATTATTAACAGTGCATTTCATTTTTGTGAAATCACTTGTTAATACAATTGTATATACTGAACCATCACTCACCCTCGTGCCAAATCCAACCAGTATGTGTGTGTGTGCTTGAGGATTAGATGGCTGTGCAGTAATATTTTTTTTTGTCTTTCTCAAGCAGGGTGTACCTTGTCCCTTTTTGTGAATGTTGTAATGTGTTTGTTTCGTGCCTGGGGGTGTGAATGGTCTTGTGTGTATCACGTATGAAAGGTGTGTGAATGGCCTGTAAAGCGGTTGGGGCCTTGACGTGGCTTTACAGCTCACGAGCTGCGAGTCACTGGTTCCGTTTTTGTCCTTTCAATTATTGACAGTGCATTTCATTTTTGTGAAATCTCTTGTTAATAAAATTGTATATACTGAACCATCACTTGCCCTCGTGCCAAATCCAACCAGTATGTGTGTGTGCTTGAGGAATAGATGGCTGTGCAGTAATCTTTGTCTTTTTAGTCTGTCTGCCAAGGTGTACATTCCGTCTAAGAATAACCTACCAACTGTAGATATTGTCGTAAACGAAACACCCATGGGAGTACATGGTGATATCTCTCTTGTGGATCCCAACAAGTTATGGTACCCACAATGTCCTGCAAACCTCAAAATGTCTGTCACATTTTCCTTGCAATATTGTGCCAAAATTTTCACGCTGCAGAAATAAACAACACATTATCTCAAAATGACCTGGTTTTGCAAGGGGGTCACCTGGGTTTTTGGCCCGGGGCTCGGCGGCCACATAGGAAACCTACCAAACCCACACATTTCTGAAAAGTAGACACCCGGGGGCTTCCAGGGAGGTATGGCTTGCGTGGATCCCCCAACGTTTCCTTACCCAGAATCCCCTGCAAACCTCAATTTTAGCTGAAAAAATCACTTTTTTCACACATTTTTGTGTGGGAAAGTGTGGCATCACTGGCCTCACACAAATTTCCTACCACCCAGCGTTCCCCCAGGTCTCCCGATAAAAATGGTGCCTCACTTGTGTGGGAGGCCCAAGTACCCGCGACAGGCAAGGGCCCACAACGTATTGAGGCGACCTCAAAATGGCCTTTCACAAAACCACCTGGTTTTGCAAGCGGGGTCACCTGGGTTTTTGGCCCCGTGCTCGGCGGCCATCTAGGGAAACCTACCAAACCCACACATTTCTGAAAAGTAGACACCCGGGGGCTTCCAGGGAGGTATGGCTTGCGTGGATCCCCCAACGTTTCCTTACCCAGAATCCCCTGCAAACCTCAATTTTAGCTGAAAAAATCACTTTTTTCACACATTTTTGTGTGGGAAAGTGTGGCATCACTGGCCTCACACAAATTTCCTACCACCCAGCGTTCCCCCAGGTCTCCCGATAAAAATGGTGCCTCACTTGTGTGGGAGGCCCAAGTACCCGCGACAGGCAAGGGCCCACAACGTAGTGAGGCGACCTCAAAATGGCCTTTCACAAAACCACCTGGTTTTGCAAGGGGAGTCACCTGGGTTTTTGGCCCCGTGCTCGGCGGCCATCTAGGGAAACCTACCAAACCCACACATTTCTGAAAAGTAGACACCCGGGGGCTTCCAGGGAGGTATGGCTTGCGTGGATCCCCCAACGTTTCCTTACCCAGAATCCCCTGCAAACCTCAATTTTAGCTGAAAAAATCACTTTTTTCACACATTTTTGTGTGGGAAAGTGTGGCATCACTGGCCTCACACAAATTTCCTACCACCCAGCGTTCCCCCAGGTCTCCCGATAAAAATGGTGCCTCACTTGTGTGGGAGGCCCAAGTACCAGCGACAGGCAAGGGCCCACAACGTATTGAGGCGACCTCAAAATGGCCTTTCACAAAACCACCTGGTTTTGCAAGGGGGTCACCTGGGTTTTTGGCCCTGTGCTCGGCGGCCATCTAGGGAAACCTACCAAACCCACACATTTCTGAAAAGTAGACACCTGGGGGCTTCCAGGGAGGTATGGCTTGCGTGGATCCCCCAACGTTTCCTTACCCAGAATCCCCTGCAAACCTCAATTTTAGCTGAAAAAATCACTTTTTTCACACATTTTTGTGTGGGAAAGTGTGGCATCACTGGCCTCACACAAATTTCCTACCACCCAGCGTTCCCCCAGGTCTCCCGATAAAAATGGTGCCTCACTTGTGTGGGAGGCCCAAGTACCCGCGACAGGCAAGGGCCCACAACGTAGTGAGGCGACCTCAAAATTGCCTATCTCAAAACCACCTGGTTTTGCAAGGGGAGTCACCTGGGTTTTTGGCCCCGTGCTCGGCGGCCATCTAGGAAACCTACCAAACCCACACATTTCTGAAAAGTAGACACCCGGGGGCTTCCAGGGAGGTATGGCTTGCGTGGATCCCCCAACGTTTCCTTACCCAGAATCCCCTGCAAACCTCAATTTTAGCTGAAAAAATCACTTTTTCACACATTTTTGTGTGGGAAAGTGTGGCATCACTGGCCTCACACAAATTTCCTACCACCCAGCGTTCCCCCAGGTCTCCCGATAAAATGGTGCCTCACTTGTGTGGGAGGCCCAAGTACCCGCGACATGCAAGGACACAAAGCGTTTTGAGGCAACATCAACATTGCCTATCAAAAATGTTTTGGGCCCTTGCCTGTCGCGGTACTGGGCCTCACACAAGTGAGGCACCATTCTATCGGAGACCTGAGAGCGCTGGTGTTAGGAAATTTGTGTGAGGCCAGTGATGCCACTCCACACAAAATGTGTGAAAAAGTGATTTTCAGCTAAAATTGAGTTTGCAGGGATTCTGGGTAAGCGTTGAGATCCATGCAAGCCATACCTGAGCCCCAGGTCTACTTTCAGAAATGTGTGGGCTTGGTAGGTTTCCTAGATGGCCGCCGAGCCGCTAAAACCCAGGTGACCCCTTGCAAAACCAGGTGGTTTGTGAAGGCCATTTTGAGGTAGCCTCAATACGTTGTAGACCCTTGCCTGGCAGTACTGGGCCTCCCACACAAGTGAGGCACCATTTTATCGGGAGACCTGAGAACGCTGGGTGTAGGAAATTGTGTGAGGCCAGTGATGCCACACTTCCCACACAAAATGTGTGAAAAAGTGATTTTTCAGCTAAAATTGAGGTTTGCAGAGATTCTGGGTAAAGAAACGTTGGAGATCCACGCAAGCCATACCTCCTGGAAGCTCAGTGTCTACTTTCAGAAATGTGTGGTTTGTAGGTTTCCTAGATGGCCGCCGAGCAGACAAAGCCCAGGTGACTCCCTGCAAAACCAGCTGGTTTGTGAAGGCCATCTGAGTCAGCCTCAATGCGTTGTGGGCCCTTGCCTGTCAGCAGTACTGGGCCTCCCACATGAAGTGAGCACCATTTTATCGGGAGACCTGGAGACGCTGAGTGTAGAAATTGTGTGAGGCCAGTGATGCCACACTCCCACACAAATGTGTGAAAAAGTGATTTTCAGCTAAAATTGAGGTTTGCAGGGATCTGGTGAAACGTTGAGATCACGCAGCCATACTCCTGGAAGCTCCGGTGTCTACTTTCAGAAATGTGTGGGTTTGGTAGGTTTCCCTAGATGCCGCCGAGTGCAGACCAGGTGACTTCTGCAAAACCAGGTGGTTTAGTGAAGGCCATTTTGAGTACGCCTCAATGCGTTGTGGACCCTTGCATGGCACTAGGCCTCCCACAAGTGAGCACATTTTATCGGGAACCTGCAGATGCTGGTGGTAGGAAATGTGGGCCAGTGATGCCACACTTCCCACACAAAATGTGTGAAAAAGTGATTTTCAGCTAAAATTGAGGTTTGCAGGGATTCTGGGTAAGAGCGTTGAGATCACGCAACCATACCTCCTGGAAGCCTGGTGTCTACTTTCAGAAGTGTGGGTTTGGTAGGTTTCCTAGATGGCTGCCGAGCAGATCAAAGCCAGGTGACCCCTTGCAAAACCAGGGTGGTTTTGTGAAAGGCCGACTTGAAGTCGCCTCACTCGTTGTGGGCCCTTGCCTGTCAGCGCAGTACTAGGCTTCCACACAAGTGAGGCACCATTTTATCGGGAGACCTGGGGAACGCTGGGTGGTAGAAAATTTGTGTGAGACCAGTGATGCCACACTCCCTCACAAAAATGTGTGAAAAAGTGATTTTTCAGCTAAAATTGAGGTTTGCAGGGATTCTGGGTAAGGAAACGTTGGAAGTCCACGCAAGCTCCTGAGCCCCGGGTGTCTACTTTTCAGAAATGTGTGTGTTTGGTAGGTTTCCCTAGGTGCCGGCAGAGCTAGGAGTTCACAAACTACAGCTAGGCACTTTGCCAAAAAGGGTCATTTTTCACTGCGAAATTGAGGTGTGACAACGTTGCGTTTTGCGCCGTTTCCTGTCGCAGGCACTAGGCCGACCCACACAAGTGAGGTACCATTTTTCTCGTAAGACTTTGGGGAACGCGGGGTGGGTGGAAATTTGTGGATCCACGCAGATTCCAGAACTTTCCACCACAGAAATGTGGGGAAAATGTGGTTGTTTTGATAATTTTTTAGGTTTGCAAGGGATTCTGGGTAACAGAACCTGGTGGGAGGCAGTCCTGTCACCCCATCCTGGATTCCCCTGGGTGTCTAGTTTTCAAAAATGTATAGGTTTGCTAGGTTTCCCTAGGTGCCGGCAGAGCTAGGGTTCAAAAACTACAGCTAGGCACTTTGCCAAAAAGGGTCATTTTTCACTGCGAAATTGAGGTGTGTCCACGTTGTGTTTTGCGCCGTTTCCTGTCGCAGGCACTAGGCCGACCCACACAAGTGAGGTACCATTTTTCTCGTAATACTTTGGGGAACGCGGGGTGGGTGGAAATTTGTGGATCCACGCAGATTCCAGAACTTTCCACCACAGAAATGTGGGGAAAATGTGGGTTTTTTGACAATTTTTTATGTTTGCAAGGGATTCTGGGTAACAGAACCTGGTGGGAGGCAGTCAAGTCACCCCATCCTGGATTCCCCTGGGTGTCTAGTTTTCAAAAATGTATAGGTTTGCTAGGTTTCCCTAGGTGCCGGCAGAGGTAGGGTTAAAAAACTACAGCTAGGCACTTTGCCAAAAGGGTCATTTTTCACTGCAAAATTGAGGTGTGACCACGTTGCGTTTTGCGCCGTTTCCTGTCGCAGGCACTAGGCCGACCCACACAAGTGAGGTACCATTTTTCTCGTAAGACTTTGGGAACGCGGGGTGGGTGGACATTTGTGGATCCACGCAGATTCCAGAACTTTCCACCACAGAAATGTGGGGAAAATGTGGTTTTTTTGATAATTTGTTATGTTTGCAAGGGATTCTGGGTAACAGAACCTGGTGGGAGGCAGTCAAGTCACCCCATCCTGGATTCCCCTGGGTGTCTAGTTTTCAAAAATGTATAGGTTTGCTACGTTTCCCTAGGTGCCGGCAGAGGTAGGGTTAAAAAACTACAGCTAGGCACTTTGCCAAAAAAGGGTCATTTTTCACTGCAAAATTGAGGTGTGACCACGTTGCGTTTTGCGCCGTTTCCTGTCGCAGGCACTAGGCCGACCCACACAAGTGAGGTACCATTTTTCTCGTAAGACTTTGGTGAACGCGGGGTGGGTGGAAATTTGTGGATCCACGCAGATTCCAGAACTTTCCACCATGGAAATGTGGGGAAAATGTGGTTTTTTTGACAATTTTTTATGTTTGCAAGCGATTCTGGGTAACAGAACCTGGCGGGAGGCAGTCCAGTCACCCCATCCTGGATTCCCCTGGGTGTCTAGTTTTCAAAAATGTATAGGTTTGCTAGGTTTCCCTAGGTGCCGGCAGAGGTAGGGTTAAAAAACTACAGCTAGGCACTTTGCCAAAAAAGGGTCATTTTTCACTGCGAAATTGAGGTGTGACCACGTTGCGTTTTGCGCCGTTTCCTGTCGCAGGCACTAGGCCGACCCACACAAGTGAGGTACCATTTTTCTCGTAAGACTTTGGGGAACACGGGGTGGGTGGAAATTTGTGGATCACGCAGATTCCAGAACTTTCCACCACAGAAATGTGGGGAAAATGTGTTTTTTTTGACAATTTTTATGTTTGCAAGGGATTCTGGGTAACAGAACCTGGTGGGAGGCAGTCAAGTCACCCCATCCTGGATTCCCCTGGGTGTCTAGTTTTCAAAAATGTATAGGTTTGCTAGGTTTCCCTAGGTGCCGGCAGAGGTAGGGTTCAAAAACTACAGCTAGGCACTTTGCAAAAAAGGGTCATTTTTCACTGCGAAATTGAGGTGTGACCACGTTGCGTTTTGCGCCGTTTCCTGTCGCAGGCACTAGGCCGACCCACACAACTGAGGTACCATTTTTCTCGTAAGACTTTGGGGAACGCGGGGTGGGTGGAAATTTGTGGATCCACGCAGATTCCAGGACTTTCCACCACAGAAATGTGGGGAAAATGTGTTTTTTTTTACAATTCTTTATGTTTGCAAGGGATTCTGGGTAACAGAACCTCGTGGGAGGCAGTCCAGTCACCCCATCCTGGATTCCCCTGGGTGTCTAGTTTTCAAAAATGTATAGGTTTGCTAGGTTTCCCTAGGTGCCGGCAGAGGTAGGGTTAAAAAACTACAGCTAGGCACTTTGCCAAAAAGGGTCATTTTTCACTGCGAAATTGAGGTGTGACCACGTTGCGTTTTGCGCCGTTTCCTGTCGCAGGCACTAGGCCGACCCACACAGGTGAGGTACCATTTTTCTCGTAAGACTTTGGGGAACGCGGGGTGGGTGGAAATTTTGGATCCACGCAGATTCCACAACTTTCCACCACAGAAATGTGGGGAAAATGTGGTTTTTTGACAATTCTTTATGTTTGCAAGGGATTCTGGGTAACAGAACCTGGTGGGAGGCAGTTAAGTCACCCCATCCTGGATTTCCCGGGGTGTCTAGTTTTAAAAATGTATAGGTTTGCTAGGTTTCCCTAGGTGCCGGCAGAGGTAGGGTTCAAAAACTACAGCTAGGCACTTTGCAAAAAAAGGGTCATTTTTCACTGCGAAATTGAGGTGTGACCACGTTGCGTTTTGCGCCGTTTCCTGTCGCAGGCACTAGGCCGACCCACACAAGTGAGGTACCATTTTTCTCGTAAGACTTTGGGGAACGCGGGGTGGGTGGAAATTTGTGGATCCACGCAGATTCCAGATCTTTCCACCACAGAAATGTGGGGAAAATGTGTTTTTTTGGACAATTGTTTATGTTTGCTAGGGATTCTGGGTAACAGAACCTGGTGGGAGGCAGTCAAGTCACCCCATCCTGGATTCCCCTGGTTGTCTAGTTTTCAAAAATGTATAGGTTTGCTAGGTTTCCCTAGGTGCCGGCAGAGGTAGGGTTCAAAAACTACAGCTAGGCACTTTGCCAAAAAAGGGTCATTTTTCACTGCGAAATTGAGGTGTGACCACGTTGCGTTTGCGCAGTTTCCTGTCGCAGGCACTAGGCCGACCCACACAAGTGAGGTACCATTTTTCTCGTAAGACTTTGGGGAACGCGGGGTGGGTGGAAATTTGTGGATCCACGCAGATTCCAGAACTTTCCACCACAGAAATGTGGGGAAAATGTGTTTTTTGGACAATTTTTTATGTTTGCTAGGGATTCTGGGTAACAGAACCTGGTGGGAGGCAGTCAAGTCACCCCATCCTGGATTCCCCTGGTTGTCTAGTTTTCAAAAATGTATAGATTTGCTAGGTTTCCCTAGGTGCCGGCAGAGGTAGGGTTCAAAAACTACAGCTAGGCACTTTGCCAAAAAAGGGTCATTTTTCACTGCGAAATTGAGGTGTGACCACGTTGCGTTTTGCGCAGTTTCCTGTCGCAGGCACTAGGCCGACCCACACAAGTGAGGTACCATTTTTCTCGTAAGACTTTGGGGAACGCAGGGTGGGTGGAAATTTGTGGATCCACGCAGATTCCAGAACTTTCCACCACAGAAATGTGGGGAAAATGTGGGTTTTTTGACAATTTTTATGTTTGCAAGGGATTCTGGGTAACAGAACCTGGTGGGAGGCAGTCAAGTCACCCCATCCTGGATTCCCCTGGGTGTCTAGTTTTCAAAAATGTATAGGTTTGCTAGGTTTCCCTAGGTGCCGGCAGAGCTAGGGTTCAAAAACTACACCTAGGCACTTTGCAAAAAAGGGTAATTTTTCATTGTGAAAATGTGGTACGTCCACGTTGCATTTTGAGCCATTTCCTGTTGTGGGCACAAGGGCTACCCACACAAGTGAGGTACCATTTTTATCGGGAGACTTAGGGTAATACAGAATTGTAGAGCAACTGTTATTACCTATTGACTTTGGATGCATTTCTGCCTTCCAAATGAAAGACAATGTGTAAAAAATAAGTCATTTTGAAAAATGACCTATAATTCTCATGCTAGTATGGGTACTCCCAATTTCGGAAATGTGCAAATATCTACTGTTTCTAAAATCTACATTTTATTCCCATTTCAGAAATACATAGGTGTCTTTCATAACAATTTTTCCATGTATACATTTTCCCAAAATAATTGCTATATACCCGGTACTTAAAAAAAAATCATTGCAAGATGTTGCTCAATTATTGGCTCTGGGTTCGTCGGGTTCTTGGTGAACCTACAAGTCCTATATATCCCCACAACCAGAATGGTCCAGCGGATATAACGGTATATTGCCTTCAAATAGCTGTCATAATTAGAAGAAGTTACAGGTGAAAACGTTGACACAAATGGCTGTTTTTTTCAACTAATTTTCAATTTTTCCTTTATTTAACTGTTAGTTTCTATAAGGAAAACTTTAAGGATCTACACAAATGACCCCTTGCTGAATTCAGAATTTTGTCTACTTTTCAGAAATGTATGGCTTTCCAGGATCCATTATTGGTTTCATACCCATTTCTACCATTAACTGGAAGGAGGTTGAAAGCACAAAAAATAGCAAAAATAGGCTATGTCCCAGAAAAATGCCAAAACTGTGTAAAAAAGTTGGTTTTCTGACAAAAGTCTGCTTGTCCCTGAAAGCTGGGAAGATGGTGATTTCAGCACCACAACCCCTTTTTGATGCCATTTGCAGGGAAAAATCAAGACGCTTTCATCTGTAGCCCTTTTTCGCATTTTTCCCAAAAAAACAAAATTTAGCTGTATTTTGACTAATTTCTGGGTCCCCTCCAGGGGAATCCACAAACCCTGGGTACCTTTACAATCCCCATGATGTTAGAAAAAAAGGACGCAAATTTGGCATGGATACCTTATGTGGTCAAAAAGTTACAGGGGCCTAAGCGCGCACTACCCCAAATAGCCAAAAAAAGGCTTAGCACAGGAGGGGAAAAGGCCTAGCAGCGAAGGGGTTAAAGGCGCCCTAAAACATCACAGAAACATTACCAGGCTCGGTCCACTAGGTAGACCAGGAGCAACATGGCCGATTCTAGCCGGCTACACACCTCATCCTGACATCGATGAAATGTCAGAAGAGGAATTACTTACTCAACTACAAGAGTTAATAAAAATTTACAGACAATTAGTCCAATATGTCATGCAGACTTTCACAGTCCAACCACCAATGACCATTCCAAATCAAACCCCTCAACAGGGGAATACACTAAAAATTACTCCACAGACTTTACACGCAGTCATGGGTAAAATGCCCACAAAACGTGAACAAATTCCATTCTGGATAGCTCCAAAAATTACTCAAATCGAAGCAGTATTTCCAAATACTAGCCCTTATGAGAAACACAGAATACTAACAATCTGTTTACCAATGGGGATCACACCACAACTGGAAGACTGCACCACTTGGGGCGCAGTCTTTGCTGCCTTCTATACTAAAACACATGGTGTTCCATCAATTGCAGTAATACCAGATGTCCTGAAACAAATTCAAAACGAATACGGGGCAGAACCTGCTCTGAATTTAAGTATGAAATTACTGAAAAACTTCGACCAGGTCTCTACAATAATATTACCTAGCCCGAAAGGAACTAGCCCCACCTCCAGCTTAGATAAAATGCCTTCTATCACGCCAACCTACGCCAACCCCCTCACCTCGACCTACGTAAAACCGCACGGCCCGAACTCCTTCTCGATTAGTCTCCCCCTCAACCTCTCACCCAAGGCGAAAAAAAACCTCAAACACAAACTGATCAGGCAATACCCAGAATCACTATTTGCAGACATATATCACTGCTCCTCCAAAGGCCAAGTAAAAATGGATCTCATTTTTCACACGCAAAGGCCCGACAAGTGGAATGCCATCCTCAGAGCACAACTCCACGTTACCAAAACTACCAATACACCCCATAGCTGCAAACTATCATTCTCTATCCCTAACCGCACGACGAGATGCGGGAACACCTCTGTGACCATCTACTCCAACAGCACAGTCCTGATTCAAGCTAACAATGACAACCTTGAGGCATTTGACCTCCTCTTCCCTCACTGCGGACTGACGCCGCTCTCACACACCCCCCTCCCATCCCTCCCCCTCTACCCGGACAACCAGACCCCCAGCTAAACACCCACACCATTCCTGCGCCCGCTATCACAAACCCCTACGCTCCACCTCGAGCCACCACCAGCACCTCTAGCACCAAGAACAAGGCTCCCCTCCCCCGCCGGTCCGTCCCCACGAACAGCCCCCCGCCCATAACCCCCTTCAAGCAATTCCGATCGACCTCAATACTCAGTCTAATTCTTCCAACCACCTTCCTATACTCACCTGCAAAAGAAAGCAATTACCACAACATGACCCCCCTCACCCTGCGCCCAACCCCAAAGCCCTAACAGACGACACATCAACTACGAGAAGGCAACACAACATCATCAGGCCTTCTCCCCTCCGGGAATACCCCGCCCAGAATCCACCCACCCCCACCCAAGAGGAGACGGGGCGCCGGCTCTCCCTGCTTGAAAGCCAATTGGCCACTATAATACAGGGTTTTAATGAAATCCTATACAACCTCGCTACACCTCACAAGCCCTCAAAAAACCCCCACTGGACTCCCACCATCTCCAACCACACACACCACAAGCTTCCGAAGGCTCCGCGACCCAATTGGACCTCATCCCCCCTCTCGAGCCACACACTGAGGCCTAAGAGAACTTTGGAAGCTATGTCCTTAGATGAAGCGACCGAGCTGGCCGCCTCGTACAACACCCCTTCTACTTACATCCCTCAATCCTCGATCCAGGTAATCACTGGATTCAGAAGAGACCACCCCACTCCGAAACCCCTAGACCCCCAGCCTCCCTCATCAACATCCCTGCTGCACCCCTAAGGAAAAAACCAAAAAAAGAGACACCCCCTACTAACTGCATGCTCATAAACTGCAGATCAGCCACTAAACATGCCACAGAGCTAGCTGAATCCATCCTCAGCCATGACATAGACGTAGCCTTCATCACCGAGACCTGGCTAAATGACAGCTCGCCTCCAATCATGGATACTCTCGTACCCCCGGGCTTCTCAATCATCAACAAAGATCGAAAAGATCAAAAAGGTGGGGGTTTAGCAATCATTCACAACAACAACCTGTCCGTGACCGAAATTGACACCTTTAACTATAACACCTTTGAATGCCTAACCGCCAACATTAACACCAGCAACAACAAAGCACTACACTGCCATCTCCTATACCATCCCCCAGGCAACACCACCACGTTCACCTGTCAGACCTGGTCGCTCACTGCTCTCTCCGAGACAACAACAACCTAATTCTGGGTGACCTCAACCTGCACTGGAATGATAAAAACAGCCTACCAATACAAAACCTGAACAAACTATTACATAGCAACAGCCTTACCCAGCACTGCTCTGAAGAAACCCATAACAAAGGGGCAATCCTGGATGCCATCATCGCCCAACGCGACGCAATCACAATAGACCACATCCTACCGGTAGACTGGTCAGACCATCACTTAATCCTATTCCACATCACGCAACCGATCATGTGCCAACCTCCCATCCAAGACCCCCACACATGGACGAGACACCTAACACAGATCAACATAGCCGACCTAGAAGAAAAATAAGCACCCTCCTACCCATCTCCCCAGACGGCCTCTCCACAACTGAACTCACATCCCACTACAACACAACTATGTCGTCCATCTTAGACCAACTAGCCCCCTGAAACTGAAAAAACAGGAACATCCCCTCCAGATCCTGGTTCAACAAGGACATTAACGATGAAAGAAGACAACTTAGAGCTACAGAACGTCTATGGAGAAACAATCCTTCCACTAGCCTCTGCGAACAACTCAAAGCAACCCGAAGGAACTACAAAAAACACATCAACAATGAAAAAACCAACTTTTTTTGCACCGCCCTTGACAACGCGAAAAACAGGCCAAAAGAACTCTTTAACATCATCAGACAACAAACCTCCAAGACCTCTGCAACCCCAGTCCAGGCCTCCAAAGACCTGTGTGACAACTTCGCCAGCTTCTTCAACGACAAAATCACCAAGATTGAACTATCACTTGACATCAACCCCAATCCCTCCTGCAAAAACTTAGCCCCAACAATCGAATCCACCATGACCATGCTCCCCATGAAAGCCTGGAAATCCTTCGACCCCGTACCTGAAGCTGAGATTCTCAAACTGATCTCCTCCTCCAGGCCCGCATCCCACATCCTCAACCCTGTACCTACCCAATTGGCCAAAAAGCTGAAACTCTCCCTCGCACCACTATGGTGCGAAATCATAAACAGCTCCTTGAAAACCGGCATTATACCAGACTGCCTCAAAGTCGGCCAAGTCACGCCACTATTGAAAAAGCCAGGCCTAGACACCAACGATCTGAACAACTTCAGACCTGTTTCCAACCTCCCCTTCCTATCCAAAATCCTTGAAAAGTGCGTACTCCTACAACTGACTCAGCACATTGACAACATCAGCCTGCTAGATTACCACCAATCGGGCTTCAGAAAAGGCTGTATCACCGAAACCGCGATCCTTATCATCGTGGATGACATACACAAGTCCCTTGACACTGACCAATGCTGCCTACTCATCCTCCTGGACCTATCGGCAGCCTTCGACACGGTTGATCACAATCTACTCATTAAGGCTCTCTAAGACCGAGTAGGTGCAGACGAGGTGGTCCTACAGTGGTTCTCCTCCTTCCTACACAACCGCTCCCAAAGGATAAAAATCAAATCCTTTACGTCCGACCTGCACCCCGTCAACAGAGGTGTCCCCCAAGGCTCAGTGCTCTCCCTCAACTGTTCAACATATACATGGAACCCCTCACCACCATTCTCAAAAAAGCCAACATCCCCTTCCACCTATATGCAGATGACACCCAGATCTACTTGGAAACCTCCTCCATGAACGACATTCTAAGACTCAACAACACTCTCAGAGAAGTTCAACAATGGCTATCAACAAACCACCTTAAACTCAATCAAGAAAAAACCGAAATCCTCTTCATCTCCAATAAAGAAGAAAACCCTCAAATCGTAGAGTGGCTGAAAGCAATCGATGCTCTCAACGGTAATCTCACCCTGGCCAACTCGGTAAAATCTCTAGGAATCACCCTCGACCCAAAACTGAACAAGACCAAACACATTAAGATCTCCGCAAAGAGTGCCTTCCTAAATCTGAAGCTTCTCAACAAAATTAAGCCCTTCATCCCGCCCAAGGACCTCAAACAAGCCACCCAAGCACTGGTGTTATCTAGACTCGACTACGGGAACGCAATCCTCTCCGGTACAGCTCGTTCCCACCTAGCGCCACTCAAAACAACTCTCAATGCTGCTGCCAGAATGGTCACTGGAGTTAAGAAATACGACCACCTATCTCCCGCACTCAGAGAACTGAAATGGCTCCCAGCCGAAATGCGTGCCAGCTTTAGAACTGCCTGCCTCACGCACAAAGCCCTGCACACAGGGAAACCGGAATACCTGGCGTCCAAACTCAAGAAAGCCGGCCAGACAAGAAACCTCAGGAGCTCCAACACCCTCTTACTCATCCCTCTGAAAACACGCAAACAAAAAACCGCTGCACGATCCTTCGCTGGAAACGCACCCAAAATCTGGAACTCCATCCCAGTCGATATCAGGACTATCCCTTCCTTCATAAAGTTCAAAAGACTCCTAAAAGATCTCTACCTCAACCGTGCCTTCCCGAACTGAGAACCACCGCCGAAACGCACAATCCTGCACTCTGCAGCCACATGACAATGTTCCACCACAACCTACCTCTTCTTGCACTTTACAGACCCTTGTCAATGTTCCAACACTACCTACCTCATCCCCGCTCCCCTACACCCTCCTCGCTTCCTCCTCCCGGAGGGAGGGTTAGCCCAAGACTTTGTGCACGCTTCGAGGCTATCGCAGGAACTCTCTACCTCAATGACGCACAGCACACTGGACCTTTCGAACATTTACGCCTACCTTTGTCTCTTTTATGTGATGTCTCCCCTATATCTGCTGTAAAGCGCTCCGATACCCTCGGGTCTGGCCAGCACTATATAAAACCTCTTAAATAAATAAATTAAAGGGGAGGCAGCATCAGTGGCGATCCGCCAACGCTTAAGGGAATTTGATGTAACAGAACATCAACATGAACTACTCAGAATAATAGAAAAATCTTATGCAGAATTAGGCAGAGATAGTTTGGGTGGAAAACCATTGAAGCCAAAACTATCTGAAAGTCCTGAGAAGGACTCTATTAAACAAAATCCTACATCTTCTAAAAAGAAGTGGGAAACTAATAAACAAAATTCAAACGAGACACGTTCTCAATCCCGAGGTAGGTCTCCTCAAAAGGAGCCCTCTGAAAGGAGGTATAACCTCAGGAATAGGGATAATTTAAGAAAACCTGACAGGTATCAAGATACTGATACACGTTCCTCTCGTACCTTTCAGATATCGTCACAGACATCAGAAAAAAGAGGACGGTCAGAACACAGAGAAGAACGCGTAAAATCCAAAGACGATAAACACGTTCAGAAAAATAAATCAAAACCTCAATTCACAAAAAAGAAGGTAGCAGGTCTGAAGATCAGACATGCCGAGAATACTGAGAACACAGCTCAAGAACGGAGAATGGGCTCAGACAATGCTGGACAGTGCAGCAGAAGTAACAATAGCTCGCCAGAACCTGAAAGAACTTCTGGAGATAGTGGACTTGAATGAGTACATCACAGTAAAGACTGTAGACACCAGGGTTAGTACTCCACAAAAGTTATATGAAATAACACTCCGAATGGAGGGAGACATACCAAAAAAAGTGAAAACACTCTTTTTGGGAGAAACTTTCAAGGGGTTATGATATACTTCTAGCACAAAAAGACTGGCCACCACACTTTGTCAGGGAGTGCCCACATGGCGAGGACATCATTATGCCAGCCTTCTCCAACCATATTCCAATTCACCTAAAATATACTTATGCCAGGAAATGGGCAGTTGCCCAGGCCCCAGCATTATATAAAAATCATGTAGGATGGGATGAGGACACACCTCACCATAAAATACAGCTAAAAAATTAACCTACTGCACAAAGGCAGTACCCAATAAAGCAAGAAGCTAAAAAACAGGTCAGGGAGATCTTAGATCAACTTTTGAATAACAAGGGGTGATTGAAACATGCACCTCCTCAATGAACAATCCTTTGTTTCCTGTATCCAAACCAGACAATACATATCGTCTAGTTTTGTATTACAGACACTTGAACTCTTGTTCCAAAACATTTGCAGTGCAAAATGCACATAGTACAGCATTAATGAATAACATTGTGCGTAAAAAATATAAAACCACATCGGACATTTCAAATGGTTTCTTTTGTCAAAACATAGCACCTGAAAGCAGGTACTTAACAGCTTTCTCAATAATGGGGACCCAGCGTCAATTTTGTAGACTCCCACAAGGGTTCAAAAACAGCCCGGGGTTATTCTCAGCAAGGGTAACAGAGTTACTACAAATTTATGATAATGAGGCATTGTCATATGTCGATGACATCTATCTGACAGACGATGACCTAGATAGGCACTTGAATAGGGTGAGTACCATTATATTGGGCTTTGCCTCTGAAGGCTATAAATTCAACTTTAAAAAATCCAGAATTGCCCATCTCAATGTCCTTTTCCTAGGATATGAGCTTTCAAGTGAAGGCTAGAGCCTGGCAGCTAACTTTTTAGAAAAGTGCGCGCTGCTCCAACCTCCAAAAACGCTGAAAAATTTACAATCCATCTTGGGTTTCCTAAATTTTGGAAGAACTTATATTCTAAATTACGCAGAAAGGGTTAAACCTCTCTGCGAATTAATAAAACCTGAATTTTCAACAAAACATTGGACACAAGAACACACAGAAATCCTGCGTTCACTCCAAGCTAACATGTTAGCAACAAATCACTTACAAACACGCGTAAATAAACGCAATTTAGTGATCCGAATAATTTCGGGACAGTGCGGATTCACCTATTTAACATTTAATGAGGGTGAAAAGTACCAATAGCATACAAATCACATTTGTATACACAAGCAGAGATGCGCTTCACTTCAACAGAAAAAATACTGACAGCAGTTCAAACCGCTGTAGCAAAAGAAAGAGCTCTAGCTCAAGGGAAACGCATTATTGTCGTAACTCCAGTATCAGCCTTAGAGGCGGTTACAAAAGCGAGCATTCCAAATGCAAAAGCTTTACATCCTAGATGGATACAATGGGTTAATTCTCTTGCTGCAACAGATGTTGAATATGTTTTTGATCCTGATTTAAAAACACAAGCGTTCCTGCAATATGAACATGAATGTCCTCTGCCCACTGAAATTTTGCCTCTAGATCAGTACGAATTTATAATGACGGATCAGCACAACCCGCTACAGGGAGTAAGCAAGCTTACAGTGCAGCGTGCGCAATCGTTAAAGGTCGCATGCAAGATGGTAACTTCAGACCAATGTCACTAAAACTCAATCTCTAGGAGATTGTACAGCTCAGCGAGCTGAGCTACAAGCGTTCAAACTGGCACTTGAAAATACAGATCGCGAATTCCCCACACTTATAGTGTGCGATTCTTTTTACTGTGTTCAGTGGTATAATGAATATATACAGAATTGGCTTGAAAACGGGTTCAAAGATGCAAAAGGTGGCACAGTAAAGCATAAAACGCTTTGGGAACAAGTAGTTCAGTTGAGAGGCGAACTACCAAAAGCTCACGTGATACACACGCTGAGTCATCAACGTGATGGCGTTCACGTTGCAGGGAATTCATTGGCTGATGAAGCCGCAAAGGGGGCTGTTCAGACGGCTTCCGTAGCTGCGGTCACTCGTTCAAAAACGAGAATAGACAGTGAGATATTGTTGGCTGTCAATGCTTCAAGCAAAGGCAGTGGTGCAGCGTTACCAAAGAAATTTCCACTCAAGTACTCTTATGTAATTGATGCGAACAACGTTCCTTTTGCTCGAATCCCTGGAGTGGGGGATAGGGTAATTCCAAACATGGAACGTAGAGCAGCTTTGATTTATGAAGCACATCTGGGGGAGGGTCTGTCACATCAAGGGATCTCTAAAACAATATTAACATTAAAAGAGATGTACTGGTGGCTTGGAATGAATACACAGATTTACATCTTCATCGATGACTGCAGAGACTGCAATAGACAGCATGGTGCAGAACGCCATCAGACACCAGACTACGAAGTAGCCTGCCCAGTACAGACACCATTGTTAGACATCATTAGACTATCTACGCGCAGGCGTCCTTTATGACAAATGCAATCCCACAAACACTAAGTCAAGGTTCCTATGGATGTGAGTAGTATAAGCGGATACCATTCATCACCATTCATGCCCTTAAAAGTGACAGGTCCCCCTCCGGTCCCCCGCCCCTCGCTGTGTCCCCAAAAGTGACGTGTGTCCTTAAAAGTGACATGTCCCCCCTCCCCTCGCTGTGCCCTTAAAAGTGACGCGTGTCCTTAAAAGTGACAGGCCTCAAGCCCCTGGAAATACAAGGGTGTGGCACCGTGTATGTGTCAGAGTGTGAGTATCATGAGATGCCCATCTTGTCCAAGGGGCGGTGCTAGGGGCGGGGTTGTTTCGGGAGCCACCAGCGAGCCAGAGCCCTATGACGCCTCTAAGGCATTGTTGATGTATAGATGGTACGCCCCTTTTAGGAGCTGTTTAGGATACATATAAGGCATCCTTAAGAGCGTTGTACAGCAAGCAGCCGCCTGAAGACAAGAAGGTTCCCATAGCAAAATGAAGAGATACAGCCCTCTTGTGAAGAGCCCTATGTGGGTTTGCTCCCAACCACCTATCAGTAGATATTACCGCAGCTTACCAACGCTGGTAATGGACGAGAATGCTCAGCAAGAAACACCTAAGGATATGGGCTGCGACCTTACTGGTTTTAGTAATGGCCTGTGTCGGGGGTGCAAAACCTCAATCTCAAGGATTGCGTATGCAGGTTGTCTCCGGTTAAGGACACCCACAGCAAGAGTGAGGGCTCTGGTAGTGGCAGCTTGTTTGCAGGCCTCAGTTTCGTGGATCTGGAGGAAGCTGAAGAGGCTGTAGCACCAGCTAACACACCCGTCTATGAAACCAAGGCCCTTCAGGAGGATGTGGATGCTGAGGATGTTGTGCTGCAACCGTCGGGTACAGTCGCCGAAGATGTTGGGGCAACGCGGGACATTAGCGACTCTCAAGATTTCAGAGCCGCAGCAGAGGCCGGTGAAAATGCAGAGGTTAGTAAAAAAAAATGTTATGCTCGGTAGTTACAAAAAATGAGGTATTTTATTTCTTCAGCTATTGGCATATCAATCTTTCTTTTTGTCCCTAGAGCGTAACACCAGCAGGATGCACCTACTTCATAATGCACTATGGTAAAGAGCCTGTAGCACCTCCTAACACCCCTGTCTACGAAGACATGGACCTTCAGGAGGATGCGGCTGCTGCGGAGGGCGTGTTGCAACAGCCCGGTACAAGCGTCGAAGATGACGGGGCATCGCAGGACATTAGCGACTCTCAGGATTTCAGAGCTGCCGCAGAGGGTTGTGAAAATATGGAGGTTAGTATGAAAATGTTATGCCACATGTATCTATATAAAGATGTATTTTATTTCTTCAACTAATGGGCTGTCAATCTTTCTTTTTTTTTAACCCTAGATAGAAGCCCCAAAAAGAGCGGCTGGAGCCTGGCGACCTGCAAAAGCGAGCAATGTAATCTTTAATTGTCTGTGGTGTTCAAAACAGGCTGAAAGCTCAACGTGCCAAAACAGCGAGGGCTGCGACAAATGCGTATGTGGTTCTAAGAGCGCCGCGTGTGAAAAAGATGAAGATGCAGGATTGTCCTTCTTTGAACGGCGTGGAGTTAAGGGTTTCGCAGCGACGGTAGTACTAAACTGTGTCAAACGTGACTATTACAGTCTTTGTCACGGCCATCAAATAAGCGATCCACAGCAGGCGGCTCACGAATGTTTGTGCGAATCATACAGAGCCAGAACAATACGCTATATTTGTGGTTTGTTAGACCCGTACAAGTTGTATAAGCTGCTAAGGGTGGTGTACGGCCTGCACCCTGAAAAGAAAACTGTACACCCCGATATGTTGAGGATCTTGACATCTGCACTCAATGAGATCCAATACGCCTATGACCCGAGCGTAAAACTACCTGAAATGCAGGAGATGTGCCCGACTCTTGATAGAAAGCTGCTACAAAGACTCGTAGAAAGGCGTATGTGTAACGTGTATAAAAAAATAGTCTCAGGGGGCTTTGGCCTCCGAAGACTATTTACCTAAGTTCTTATGTAATGTTACAGGATAGTGTGTATTTAGAACAAACAAGCGGAATGTTACAACGCAAGGTGGTTATGTGTTAATACGTACTTATGACGTTTGCTATGAAAATGTAAAGTATCTTTTGCTTAGGTTTTGGTAGTATTGTTTATTTCGTTTTTAATAAAACGTCCTTACACAAAACAAGCGTCTTTCATTTCATTAATTGTACCGGATGCTATCATGTCGGGGGCTATGTTAAGAAAACTTTATTATGATACAAGAGGGGTTGGCAGCTTTGGAAGTGTCGAAGCCCTATACAGAAGGGCTGCAGATGAAAACGAGCCCGTGAGCAGAGACCTGGTCAAGACATGGCTATCAGGAGAGGAGGCGTATTCGCTCCATAAACCGGCCAGAAGACGTTTTAAGAGACGTCCTACAATCGTTAATGCTCAAATAGATTATCAGTGGCAAGCTGACATAATCAGCCTTCAAGATATAGCAAAACATAACAACGGCGTTTGTTATATATTAACAGTCATAGACGTGCTGTCCAAGTACGCCTACGCAGAACCGTTAAACGATAAAGAGGGGCCAGCGCCACGGCCGCTCTTAAAGCCATCTTCGAGAAGGGCAGGGTTCCTCAAAAACTACAAACAGACGCCGGTAAAGAATTCTTAAACAAGACATTTCAGAAATTATTAAACAAACACGGCGTTCAACATTTTGTAACACATACGGAGGTGAAAGCAGCGGTTGTAGAACGGTTTAACAGAACTTTAAAGTCTAAGATGTGGCGGTATTTTACGGCCAACAACACCTACAGATACGTGGATGTTCTACAGGCTTTTTAGATGTGTATAATGCCAGTTATCACCGGACCATCAAAACAGCACCCGCAGAGGTGACTCCTAGTAATTCTTTAGCTGTTTGGCGAACGGTGTACGGGCATAATTTTGCTACAAAGGTGAAGAAACCTATTTTTAAAAAAGGCACACATGTGAGGATTTCAAAATTGAAAGGGGTCTTTACGAAGGGCTACCGCCAGACTTTTAGCGACGAAATATTTATAGTGGATAATGTGGAGCTTAAAGAAGGGCTGTATATTTACAGTTTAAAGGACTACGATGGGGAAGCTGTATCGGGGGTGTTTTACAAGGAAGAGTTACAAATGGTGCCTGATGATCCGAACCGGGTGTATAGGGTTGAAAAGGTTCTGAAAAGGAAAGGTAGGGGGCTAGCAGCCAGGCATATGTCAAATGGAGGGGATGGCCGGAGAAATTTAACAGTTGGGTGTTGGACAGCTCCCTGAAGGGTGTGTGAGCTAAGGACCATCTAAAATCCTCTAATAAGATGGAGACAGCCCCCTTTTATATCACCTTACCATCCAACGCTTCTAAGGGTATGTTCCCCGACAACCAGATTTCTAATTATACCGTGAAACTGGCTAAGCCTGTGGACCTGAAAGGGGATTGGGAGGTGGCCCTAACAGAAATCCAATACCCTAGAACATGGAATACATTCACACAGGCCGAGGCAAAGTTTTACATAAAGCGTGAGCAGGATCCAGTGAGCATGCACGAGAGCATTCCACACGGTTACTACCCAACCGTTTTAAGTGTTGTCGATGCTGTCAACAAAGCCATAGACAGCCTCGAAGCATATCCGAATACTCATCTGTCGTTAGATAACGTCAGAAGGAAGGTATTTCTTAAAGCACCAAGCCGTACCACGACGTTTAACTGTTCCGGTAAATTAAGAAGGGTTTTAGGCACCGTGCTGCATGCGAAAAGTCCGATGGAGCAGGATCACACATGCCCCGATATTAACGGGGGTTCTATACGCTCTATGTGTATAGCGACATTGTAGAGGCCCAGAGGATCGGTGATAGTTATTCGCCGCTGTTAAGATGGGTCCATGTACAGGGTGAAAATAATACGATGGTTAATATTCAATTTAACAAACCCGACTACGTCGCAGTTTCTAAAAACCATTTTGACACTATTTCAATTATGATCTACGATGATCAGTCTGAGCCGGTGGCCTTTAAATACGGGAAAGTTATTGTTAAGCTTCATTTAAGACCGAGACACGACCGCGGTTATTAAGCAGCCATCATGGTGGTCGTGAAAACATACGGGGACCCGTCTATGTACAGGGACTATTACAGAAACCAAGCCGGATATGGAGGTCCGCCGTACTTTCAAGGGTCGCCGGTTATGTATGGGGCTGGTTTAGGGGCTTCTTCAGGAGCCTGTTTAGAAGAGCTATGCCGTTCTTGAGAAGAGGCTATGAAATTGTAAAACCGCATGTTAAGACGGCTGCTACGAACATTGCCCATGATGTTGTCGGGTCTGTTACTTCGGCGGTTGCAGAGCGCATGAACAAACAGCCGCAAGAAGGAGCGGGGCTGTTGTACAAGCCACGCGCGAGTGTTAAAAGGAAGCGCCGGTCTTCGAGACGCAGGGGTCCGCCGGTCCCCTATAAAAAGGAGGAGTTCTTCAAAACGCCCTCAGAAAAGAAGAACTCCAAGACGGAAGAGAGCTGCGAAGAAGAGAAACGGTTCTAAAGTCAATATTTTTTAAAGCATCGTAAACTAAACCATGGCCTTCGTACACTGTGCATCTGGCGAGTGCGCCAAATCCGAGTTAGACTTGTTTACTCTAAAACCAACGCAGACAAGCATCGAAAACAGCTTCTTCATGGAGGTATCGCCTTTAGCCGCCTTGACACCGTTGGCCCCTATAGAGTTTTTTGTGTCAGGGTCCACGGATATGTATTTGGATCTCAACAACACGCTGCTGCATCTTATGTGTAAAATCGTAAAAGCGGATGGGTCCGACATAGCAGCAGACGCTCAAGTGGCAACGATCGCTTACCCCCTAGCGACCATGTTTAACCAGGTGGACATCACCCTGGGCGATCGACTCATCACACAGAACGATAACATGTACGCCTACAGAGCCTACCTCGAGAGTATTCTAAATTATAGTAGCGACGCCCTTGACACGCAGCTTTCAGCGGGTCTCTTCTACAAGGATACCTACGGACAGTTTGAAACCACGGTTCTGGACGGTGCCAATCATGGTTTTGTAAAAAGAGCAAGGTTTGCCGCAGGCAGTTGCAACTTTGACCTCCTGGGTCGCATACATTCAGATCTCTTCTTCCAAGATAAACTGCTTATCAATGGTATTGACCTTAAGATCAAGCTCACACGCAACAAGGACTCATTCTGTCTCATCAGCGGGGATGCGGACCAGTACAAGCTGGACATCCTGGCAGCGAGCCTGTTTGTAAAGAGAGTGAAAGTGTCCCCGAGCGTCAGATTAGCGCACGCCGACGCTTTGCAAATATCAAACGCCAAGTACGCTGTGGAAAGAGTAGCTCTAAAGGTGTTCAGCATCCCAGCAGGTACCCGGTTAACCCAGCAGCAGAATTTATTTCTGGGGCAACTACCCAAACTCATCATCATCGGTTTTGTGGACAATACAGCTTTTAGCGGCACCTACGCCTTAAACCCCTTCAATTTTAGACACTACAACATCAACTACGCGGCGCTGGTCCACGAGGGCACTGTGATTCCTGCAAAACCTTACACCCCCAGTTTTATAACCTCCAACTACATCAGGGAATATCAGGGGCTGGTTTCAATAACCGGGAAGCATCTAAGGGACTGCGGTGTAGCTGTGTCAAGAGAAGGCTATGGGGCCGGGTACACGCTGTTCGCATTCGACCTGACCCCCGACATGGAAGACGGCGATCACTACAACCTTGTCAAAAACGGAAATCTAAAAGCTGAAATACGATTCAGTAATCCGCTACCGACGAATGTGAACATGGTCGTATTCTCGGTATTCGACAGCATCATTCAGGTCAACCACGCTAGACAGATTTTGTTTGACTATCTTTAAAACATTTTGTGAAATGGACACTGTGCAGATACGGTCGTTCTTAAGCAGGCATAAAGACGCTAGGAAATACTTTTTAGGTGTTTTCCCTAGCGACGGGTTACCACCTGAAATAGGGTTAGAAAGGCCCCGCACCCTAGTCTTTAACACAGACCCTCATGATAAGAGCGGAACACACTGGGTGGGCCTGTTTATAGACAGTGACAAGGTTATATTGTTTGACAGTGCCGGTGAATTCCCAGGACACCGTATCTATACAACACCTATATTCAAGTTTGTGAAAAAAGCAGCTGCGCGGTTGGAGTATAACAAGCTGAGGGTCCAGGATTCCATAGCCATCACATGTGGGGAGCATTGTATTTATTTTATCAGTAAAATGTCTGAGGGTATGTCGTTTAGAAATTTCTTAAATCTATATTCGCGTGACCTTGTTAACAATGACAGTATAGTTGTGAAATATGTAAAAGAAAACACAGTGGTCTCGGTCAGACCTGTGAAACCAGAATTTGTCGCTTGTCAAAATTGTAAGTCCGTGGGACATGTGTATGTTTAATGATGAACGTCTAAAATAAAGACATTATTTAAAATTAAAAAAAAGCCGGTATCCAGACTTTGTATTTCTATGCTACCACATACAACATAATTAAAACATTTTAAAAGACAACAGAGGCCGTTTGTAAAGTTATAAAAAGTGTTTTATTACAAACATCTATGCAGGGGTGTATTACAGCGACACCCAAAGCTCAAGAAACATAAGAAGAAGAAAAATCAGACGCTGCTATACGCGTAATAGACACATTTTATTAAAAAGCAATAAAAAGTCTGAAGAAACATCAGGGTGTAAGCCAGGTACTTGGTTTGAAAATTGCCCTTTTTCGAGGTACAACCACCGGTGCAGGGGTACTCCAGGAGGGGATTAGCAGGGGCTCGTCAGAGCCTGTTGGTGATGGGTGTACGGGGGCCTTCAGATTTTCAAGCAAACGACGGTGCTCGTTATTACCCACGAGCGTGGAAGGGATGTTGAGTTCAGCAGCGGCTCGCAGAAACGCATCCCAACCACGCGGTGCGTTTTGAGGCGTTATGATTTTGGGGTGCGTGAGACCTTTGACTAGATCGTACATGTGTGACCCTGCAACCGGCTGTCCCTTGTAGAGAAATTCGCCTCGTTCATTCCAGGATGTCAGGTCTTTAGAAGTTGCAAGTTTACTCATCAGCATTTGCGCTGCCCCCCTGTGTCTTTGACTTATATTTTTTAAGAGATCGGCAACAAAGCCATCTGAGGGTGATGCAAGGTCCTGTGATGGTTGCAGGGGCTGAGGGCCATTTGGAGGTGCGGCTGATTGTTCAGAGTCCGGGGCGTATAGAGTCAGCTTATTTTTCTCTGTATTCCATTGGTTGTAGTAACTTAAAAAGTTTTTAAGGGTGCTGGTGTAAAGGTTTGCCTTGTCATAGGGGTTTAGATCGGTTCTGTTCAAAATGTCTTTAATTTCAGCATCCAGACGCAGAGTCTCATTTCGGCGTATATCCCAGGCATTGTCCTTTGAAGAGCCCAGCTGGTCCATTTGCTGCCTCGGAACCAAATACATCTTGGTAGCATGCTCCATTACTGTCCCGAGAGGAGGCTCGTAATTATGGGTATAGCTATGCCCAGCAAAGAGCCTATAAAACCTCCAGACTGTTTCACCAGTTTCTTCTTGGTAATGAGTGAGGCCCTTTTATTACTGAGCTTCTTGATAAGAGACCTCTTCTTCTTCAGAACCTGTAACTGACTCTTTGATATAGGGACGTTGCCTTTTAGGGTATTTAGGGCAATTTCAGAAATGGCAGACACTAAGTCGTCAGAAGCAGCGCACAGGATGGCCTTTCGGTGCTGGGGACTGGCTGTAACAAGCATTTTCAGGAGAGCTAAATTGCGACGTAGGCGGGCCGACATGGTCAACACCTTGTATTATAAGGGGTAGGATTGTAAATGTCTCTAAAAGTCATCAGCGCTGCTTTTTATAGGCGCGGGTCTTGGGCTTAGGGGTGTAAGCGACTGGTAGATCAGGGGCAAATATATCAGCCCTCAGTCTATAGTCTTCTAGAGTTTCATTTTTAAGTCGACCAGCAGGTAGCCGTGGGGTTTTGCTGTAGCATCGTTAAAGGCCTCCATGAAGAAGTGTGTGTTTCCTGGGTACATCTGTTTAGCTATGACTGATATTTGTTGTTTGTCCCGGGGGTTTTTAAATAAAACAAGGTATGAAGCGTTGAGAGCTATAGACCTGCTGTTCTTGCCCTTGTAAAACAAGTTCTGCACAATGTAGCAGATGCTTAGATTACGATGATGCGAATATTGAGTAAAAGCTCTCTCTAACTCCGGATGATCCCCACCTTCACGCATAAGGTCATCGACAATTATCAGGTTTACAAGGGACGGTGGTAGTAACTCATCATCGTTGAGATTATCTGGTATGCCTTCTATAAATCTGATATGGGGGAAACGACTGGCCAGGTCTGTATAAAGAGCTTGCCAGCATGAATAAAGCCATACAATGTTATTAGGGGTTTGGGATAAAACATCGGCAGCATTTTCTAAGAGCTTTTTTATAAAGTAGCTCTTACCACAGTTTGAGGGCCCTGCTAACACGCATGCGAATGGATGTTGTAATCTGGTGTCCATGGTGTGGGGTCTGTATCTCTAATGAGGCTAATAACCATACGGCAGTGTTTTATAGTCGGCAGTCAGGACCCTTTTATCAAAAACAACGCGTAATGTCTTATGTAAGGGTTGAGTTGTAATTTCCCACTTCTTTTGGACCTGACTATACACGGCTGGTTCACAACTATGGTTTTAGCATTTTCACAATTGTCGGAGGCAGCGTATTCGTGCACCAGATTCTTCAGACTGTCAAAATTGATTTTTAGGGTGTTGCTGACATTTAAGGTTATGCCTTTGACCTTCATACACACTTTGTTCTTGTTTGTGCGGTAGGAGTAGGTTTTAGGTCCGGATGACGCGTATTCTATTATATGCTCATCCTTATCGAGTTCGCTGGTCAAATTACCCAGATAATCCCCAAGAGGAGGGTCTTCATCCCCTGGTTTACTCAGAAAAATCACTGAGTCGGTATCGTGATACAAGCAGCGGTCCTGGAGTTTGTCCATAACCTTGTAAAGTTCTAGACGGGCGTGGGCGGTGGTGAAGCACGCTATGAAGATGTTGATGTTGTTACACGTTGTGGGGTACGCTTTTGTGTATTTCCAACACACAGCTGCGGTCTCGTCATCGATAAACCCGCAGCTGGACACCTCGTAACATGGGGCAAACAGGTACTTAAACAGCTCATCAGGATCGGTTATTAAGGTCGTATTTGACAGGTTTGTACGCTGTGCGAATTTTCCCCATAAGGAGTTGAGGCAGAGCTTGGCTAACTGTCGGCGGGCAGGGTTGACCTCTATCAACTGGGGTCGTAAATGGATACCTTCGTGAGCGTAGTAGTCATCGATGTATTTCTGCTTTGCATCCTGACTAGTACACCATTCGGGATACCCTGAGGCCTCCTGCTTGTCTCTGAGAAACATATTAATGTATGGGGCAAAGAGGCGTGTCGTGGTCCTCTGAAAATGCCATACCTCATGTATCCTACCGAGCCTGTAACCTTTCTCTAAGGCCGCTTCTACCTCGATGCTGCACCAGGTCCCTGTGAGCATCCTTTGTTCATCGGTGTGTCTACAATCGTCAACCTCTTTAAGCACCGCACATGTGCGACAGAGGGGGAACATCAGTTTACCATCGACTCGGTATGGTAACACCGGAAAGTAAAGCTGTCGTGGAGGATAGATTTCACATTTGACTAGCCCAAAGTATTCGGATATGGGTTTAAAGTCTCTATATATGATGGTGGGGTGTCCTAAGGGGTATACCTTCATTTTGTTCACAAATGGGTACAGACTGGTGAAATCATAGTAGTGTATTTTCTCACCCTCACCCACGGCCCTGTACAGTTGTATGGCATTTGTACGACCCCCGAATAAGGCATCGCGGGGTTCCAGGGGTTCTGGTAAATCACGACTCTGAAGGAAAGAGCAGAGCGCTGTGTCGGTTGTTAACATCTCTAGCCACTCATGCTCCCAAAGAACCCTCATAGCAAAGCCACATTTTTCAACATACTGCGCCTTCAACAGTGTACGTCTGTGTAAGTGTTCAAATTTGACACCCATCAGTCTGTTAAACTCATGGGGTTTGTAACACTGGGGGCAGCCGTGGTAAAAGCAGCCATTGTATTCAAAGGCCGTCGGCACCCCCTTAATTACAGCGTACCCATCCAGGTAGTAGGGACCCACACGGTATTCACCACCCTGTAAGGCGTGTTGAATATGTACGTCTTCCTTCTCAGAAACGTACATGAGCCACCGGATCGAGGGGTTGAATATCGTTTCTGTTTGCCATTATAGAGGTCTACCGGCACTAGAGCAATACTTTTTGGTCTTAAAAACATATGCTTGTAGATGGACATACACATGGAGGCCAATGTGATGTTTTGAAAAGGGTCTATGTATTCGACAGCCTTCGGCATTTCAGGTGTATTGGGTTTCAAGACCCTGACTTTCTTTGCCATTTGAGGCTTCTTGGGTTTCATGATCCTGACTTTCTTTGTCGCTTGAGGCTTCTTGGGTTTCAGGATACTGACTTTCTTAGTCATTTCCACCACAACGTCTCTGAAGAGGTTGCACGCTTGGCGTAGGATCATTACATCAGCCTGACAATAAGCTTTCAACTCTGTTTGAAAATGAAACTCCTTTTCACGGTTTTCAGAGTACCATTCTAGAAAGCTCTCCTTCTCGGATGGCATCATATATTCAACCCCGTAGCTGTCAGGAGGTGGCATGGGGCCCACATAATTCTGGTTCGCCCAGGTGTTAAAAAAGTGTGGAAAATAACCTTTACAACCGGGGAATCCAAAGGCTTTTGGTAGCTTGCTCAATTTCATAGGTAGGAAATTCAGGGTGTCTATAAACCTTATTTGTAACCGAGCGGCTGTTAACAACATCAGCTTGGACCCCTGAGTGATGAGTTCTACTTGGACCTTTTCACGAATCATATTTTGTAAAATAAAGAATGAGTCGTATGCTTTTGAGTTGTGGGCCAACATGGTATACCCTTTGAATTTGGTTTGAATGAAAGTGTTAAGGAAATCACCAACGCACGTTCTGCCTTCAAACTCCCAGCTGTCGTCGGAAGTTAGATGGTGTGCGTAAATATAGTTAGGTTGGTGTACTCCCGTCTCTTGTGTGCACTCTATATCAAACACTATGTATGCTTCGGTTTTGGTCTGGGGTCTGCCTTTAACCATGTAGCACTGATGGTTGGTACCCGCCTCAAAAGACGTCTGACACCTGGGGCATTTCATACCTCGGCATTTGTGATCTGTCGCCACATACCGACCACACTCATAGCAATCCATTTTAGGGATGCATTTAACAGCTTTCTTATGGTTGCTCAAACAGTCTTGAGAGCGACAAAACATCTTACAGGTGCGACACCTCACCTTCAGGGCAGCGTCTACGACGCAACCGTCCCTCCGGCACATCTTACAATGCATTTCACACTGATGACGGTCCTTACTGTTGTATATGTGGTCACAATGTGTGCACACGTACTTGACACCCAGAAAACTTTTAAGGTTCAAGATACCGTAAAAGTGATTTTCGTGGTGAAGGACATATATGGTCTTGTTTCTCACACGGTCCCCTGTTGTAAAGTACTTCCAAGAGCCGCTGTGATAAAGAACTTTCACCGTCACGGAGAAATAGTTCTCAAAAAGACCTATGTCGCCAAAGCCGACCATGCGGTCTGGTGGTATTTCAAGAACCTCGTGGGCTTCAGCCGCTCTAGACATGATGGCCGCGTCGGTGGTGTTGTTCCCCATCAACAAACCTACGATGCTGGCCGCCAGACAGATATTGGATGTGTCGTTGTTAAAGTCGAGCAGCCACCGCTGTTTCTTACCAATTATCTGACTGTATAGCACACTCTTTAAAGGTCTTGAAACACCCCCTCACGACCCCGTACAATGAGGGCTATGACACGGAAAGTACCGTAGGCGACTAGTTCAGCCTTGCTCTGTAAAAGCCTCGAAAGGTTTTCTAAAAATTCCACGGCGTCAAACACATCTCGGGACCTCCGTTTGGTGAACAAAGGACTGTCAAAACCCTGCCCCTGGAAGCGTAGTTGGAAAAAATCATTAGGCCCCACATCGCGTAACAACCTTTCTATGAGCGTTTGCACCGCCTGATGTATAGCTAAAACACCGTGATCGGAGGACCTTATCTGGTGGAGGTTGGTAAACCTAAACTCCTCGTAGTGCTCGGTGGCATTAAATCTCTCTACATCACGCCTGTAGCTTCTAATGCTCTCTAAATAGACGACCTCTGAATCCTCATCTTGAGGGATTTGACTTGTTGGGGAGCTTACTGCCGTATCATTTTGGGGGTTCTGGTTTAGTACGGTCTCTGGGGGTCTTTTAAGCACACGTGTAGCACATATTCGGGCTTTCTTTAATTTACTTATTAAAAGCCGTCGCTGCTTGGCGCTATTAGCCCACTTTTGTTTTTTACGGGACCAGGCTTTTCTAGGTAACCGTCCCCCGCCTATCTGAACAGTATGGGATGTGTCTATGCGCGCTGTACTCCTGGAGGCCTCTGCTACATACCCACCCCTCAGCCCCTCTATGTGTTCCGGGTGGCGAAGTGTTGGCGCTCTACCGCCAACATCATTCAATTGCCCTCCCCAGGACCGCTCCCTCCTACACTTACGTATTGAGGGGTGGATGGCATCGGGGTATGACTCTGACTGCATGGTTCCATGTACTTTTTACGCTGGAGTATGCGTAAGAAGCGCAGGGACTTTGTCAGTACTGTTTGGACCTTGCTGCTATATTTTGATGTGTGTGCTTTTTATTAGAACAGCTAGCATGGGGTTTCTTTAGGGTATGGCGCTGTCCTAGTCACGCCTGTATACGCCCTATGTCTGATCCCGCTTCCTGGCACGTATTGAGGATCAGCCTTTTACACATGCCAACTCTTTGCAGTATCCTCTGCTGTGCCTCCACCATGGACCTGTCGCCGCTACCCCCCAACCCCATTTTTAAGGTTGCGGTTTTCGCCTGGCGCTTTAGCTTTCTGACAGCCATTTGTATATCCTTTACATGCGCATCTAGTACCGGATTTGGGTCTACAGCGTCGTATTGTGGTGGGTTAGGTATGAATACGGTGTTTGGCTGTATAACAGCCTTTAACACCACAGGGGCCTCTAATGGTCCTTCATCCCCAACACCATTCTGTAACTGAGGGCCTGGGGGGATCATAGAAATAGGATCCCAGTGCGAACACCCCGGGGCATTTGGGAAAGGCGCCTCACTAAATGTCACCCCTGTACTATGAATTGACCAGTCGTCCCACCCTGTACTGTCAGTGTTGTATGTTGTCGGGGGTGTTGCGGAGCTTACACTGGACGCGGGGCTGGTTGGGTCGTAAGCTACCTGTGGGGTGATAGGGGACATAAGGTCCGGGGAGTGTAAATGACTGTCGAAATAATCGAGGGTGGTAACGGCTAAGGTATTGTCAGGGCCGGGGATGGGTGAATGTGTAACAGGGGTCTGCAAAACCCTCTTGTATGTGCTAGAAGGCCCCTCGGGCGCTGCTTCTGAGGGTTTATCAAGTTTGTCTACCATACTTGCCAGTGTATTGAGACAGCTTTTGCTGCTGGTATACGAGCCTCCTAAGGGCTGCCCTTTTCCAGACCAGGGACCCCTAAACCCTTCAGTAACGCCTATAGAAGGTTTTGAGGTCTGTTCTACGGGGCATTCCTCTACAGACGTCGCTAATTTATTTGAAACTATAGCGGTCGTCATAGGATGGGAAGGGTCCTGTGGTGTAGCATTTTTGTTTAAGGATCCTTCCAATGTTTCTACTTGTAACGCCTGTACCCCTTGCTTATTCTTAAGATAATTTCTTGAAAGCTTGTTGACTTTAGGGGTTTGAGTTTGTAACATAGCTTCCACACCAGGCGTCACAGCCGGGAGGCCCAAAGAGAGCGCTGGGGTAGATGGATCGTTCCCCTGCTTAGCAACATTTTTTAATGCTAGATCTAAAGGTGTAGCTAGGGTCTCAGGGACCACCTGTTTCATGCTGAGGTCTAAAGGGGCTGCTTGGGGTTCCAGGACCAAAGACGGCTTCTTGAGGTTTAAAGGGCATGTCTGTGGTTCTGCGGCCATTTGCTTCTTCTTAAGTGTGGGCTTGTTTGAGATTAGAGTTCCTTTTGAGGCTTTGAGAGGGTTCAGATACACATCGGATACGTCGGTTCGCTGTTGCATGTGGGTGTAGTATGTGTAGATCTTATTCTGGCGTACACGCCTACTCACTCCTTTTGCCGCAGACCCGGTGTTCAGAACGGTCTTTGTTATATCCCTCAACGGTTTTGTAGACCTCTTAGACTTATGCGTATCTTCGCCGTGGCTCTTTTGAACGGTTCCTAGAATGTAACATAAAAAATATATATTAGAAACAATAAGGAACATAAGATGCTTACAATACCCGTAGTAGTACATATGGTACTACATGGCTGTGCACCCCTTTGTTTGAGAGAATACAACCCAGAGAGTTCTTTTTTCACACCCTTTTTGTATAAAACACACCTTTTAGATGTCTTTTCACAGATCGTTTCTTTGCCACAGGCCCTTCTTTAGATGTTGAAGATTTCCTTTTCACAGGTCTTTCTTTTGGGCGCTGCGCCGGCTCTTGCACAATCACGGCTCCCGTGTGTGACTCCATGGACCCTGTGAAGAAAAAATAATCAGATTTACAGTATACAGATGGCCTTAGTAGACCCCTCTACGGCGCGTTCCTATAGTTCACAACTACGGCTTTTGGGGTCTAGACACCCCATGGTTTAGACCTTTTAAAGAAGCAGCGCCTTTCTGATTTACCTGTAAGAACGGGGCTATCCTGTACACATGGCGATGCGTCTTGACCACCCTTGGGACATTCTATATCATCAAGAATCCATTGTAGTTCGGGATCCAGACCTATAAAACAACCCATACACGAGAACACCATTAGAAACACCTAACTTCTAAGATATATGTGAACAAAACTACGCGGAACTATACACCTCAAAACACCTGTACCTGTCTGTAGGGCTAGCATTTCAGAGTCTGTTAGGATTAATTCCGGCATGTCCTGCGTCTGGATAAATAGAAACGATTGTTTTAAAACTACACTTCATAAACATGATATTACAGTTTCATACATCTTAGAAAATACAAATAATAAATTGAAAATTGAAAAAACACCACATATACACTTTTTTTTTAATAAGAACCGTACCCTGATTCCAACCCCACAAGCCACAACGCATGTACAAACAACACCTATACACATATTTATATAATGCATTGTGTAAGCTGCTCTTGGGATCCCTTTAACAAGTAGGGTTTTATATTAGGATTTTAACTTATAAACTGTAAGTAACAAATGGTCATAGTGCTAATACCCAGAGGCTTTGTGCCGCACTTACGTTATATACACGCAGGGCGATAAAAAAAAAAAATATATATATATATATATGGACAGGAGTTTTCCGTGTAAACCCTCGATGATTTACGTCAGAGTCCCAGAGGGTCACAGAAAGGCAGCACTTACATCAGCAAGCCCAGGCAAGTTAACGTTGTTCACTTATCATTTATTTTTCTTTTTTCATTTTCGTTATTTCTCCAGTGTAAGCATGCAAAGTGCAGAGTGCATCAGAAAACAACAAGACGACCTACGCGTTTCGGCCAGAGGCCTTCGTCTGGGTCATGTGATAACATGTGTAAGGTGTTTTTAAAAAGGGGGTTGGTTAGACCCGCCCCCAATTACAAAAAACAAAAATCTCAAATTAAAAACATGTTGTTTGAGGGAACAAAAATTCTAAGTGTAACATTCAATTACAATCAATGAATTTAAACTAAATGACATACTATATAACCTTGTAAAGTACTTAAGGCAAAATGATGTTATTGAGTCATAAAAAATTCAAATATGCATAGAAGATTATTATTTCCCATTGCAAAAACAATAACATAAGCCCAACTTTTGGGTTATTCTCACGACATGTCCATAAGAAGTATGTAAATGTATATATAGCCCATATTGACTCAATCAAAAAATAGGCGATGTAACAAAACCCAATCCATTGTAAACAAATAGGTAATACATTTGAAATGTGAGATTATTATCAAAATCCGGTAAAGTGCCAGATTAACAGAAAAATGTAGAGATTTAACTTTATCAAAACGTGGTACATTTTCTATCCATAAGGAAAGAAAATCCTGCACATACTGGTAAAGTACCTCACTGTGTCCAAATTCTACTGTATACCACAATTGATCTACTTCCTCTTAAAAATTCTACATCCTCTTGAGTTAACTAGATCGACATATAACAGTTGACATGTATCACCTCCAAATACATATCAGTCATGAGAGAATCCCCTATATCTACACTGGGTTTGATCTATATTTCTATTCTTTCAGATGGACATCTAAAAAGGACACCACAAAAACTTGATAATAAAATTTGACGCTTGATATTACCCATAAGGTATAGCTATTGCCTTGATCACAGTACCACTCTAAATTGAGAATAGAATTATACTTTTAACTGGATAGCATTTTTGACTAAGGATCACGGTCTTTAATGTCAGATTTATCTGGAGTGTCAATCACAAGAAATTATGCAATTCAGCATCTGCATTCAAGCCCCATGGTATCTCCGTTCCTTTCATGATGATCCATCTAGATTCTGCTTGTCTTAATAATTGATCACGGTCTCCCCCTCTGATATTCGGAGCAATATGTTCTACACCATAGTATTTTAATTTATCAAAGTTACCATCATGTACATTCCAAATGTGTTTGGCGATTGCATAAGCAAAGTCTTTGTTCTTTATTGCCCTCAAATGTTGTAATATGCGTAGTTTCAATTTGTTGACAGTACTGCCTATATATTCCTTCCCGCATTCACATTTCAGGGCATAAACCACATAGGTGGTTTCACAGGTGATTCTTTCTTTAATTACTTTTAGTTTGCCCGACATGATGCTAATTTTCTGTTGATTCATGCCGTGACGACATGCTTTGCATTTTGGACATTTAAAAATCCTTTTGCTCTTAGCCATTGTGCTTTACTTCCACCTTGGTCAGTTCTTCGATAGTGACTATGTGTAAGAATGTCTCCCAGGAAGGTGCCTTTTTGTATGTGATGTTAAGATGATCCGTTGTCATTTCCTTTAAGTCATCATCTTTCCTAAGGATTTTCCAATGATCTTGAAGTGTGTCCCTTATTATTTTACTAGATGAGTTAAATTGAGTGATGTATCTTATTTTGTTCCTCTCTGGATCATCATCCTGTTCCATGGTTGTTCTCTTTGGAAGTAATAGGGCTTCTCTTTTTTTCTGCAAAGTTCTTGATTTAGCATTATCTAACACTGTTACGGGATATCCTCTGATTAGAAATCTCCGATACATCTCATCAAGTTGTAAAAGAAACTCCACTTCCTCCGAGCAGTTCCTTCGTGCTCTTAAAAATTCCCCATATGGGACACTCCATTTTAAACACTTCGGATGAGCACTGTTAGCTGATAAAATGCTATTACATGCAGTTGTTTTTCGGAAAAGTGTTGTACAAATTTTCTGATCTTTTATGTAGACATGAATATCCAAATAGTCTATCTCTATTTTACTGATATTGTAAGTAAATTGGAATTGGAAAGTGTTGTTATTGAGACTTTTGAGGAAGATTGTAAGATCCTCTGTATTTCCCTCCCAAATTAAAAACAGATCGTCTATGTAACGTACCCAGAGTACAATGTGCTCCATCATCAGTTTATTCTTGTCTGACCAAATTTGTTCTGCCTCCCACATGCCCATGGTGAGATTCGCATATGTGGGTGCAAAGGAAGTCCCCATTGCTGTACCTTTGCTTTGCTTGTAATATTTATTATCAAAAATAAAGATGTTATTCATGAGGCAGAACCGTAGCATTTCCACTAACATGTTGGTCTGTTGGAGTACATTTAATGATCTTGATCGAAGAAAGGATTGGCAAGCTTTAATCCCATCTTCATGCCGAATTGAAGTGTACAGTGATACAACATCAATGGTTATCATTATATACTCATCTTTCCAGGGTATGTTGGCGATTCTGTTTAAAAAATCCATCGAGTCTCTAATGTAGGATGGTAGATCTTGTACAAATGGGAATAGGAAAATATCCAGGAATCTTGAGGTGTTCTCTAATAAAGAGCCACAGGAACTGACAATTGGACGTCCCGGCGGATTATCTAGGCTTTTATGTATCTTGGGTAATACATAAATTGTTGGTGTTACCGGATGTTTTATCAAAAGATAATCCAACTCATTCTCATCAAGTAAACCATCCTAATGCCAGTCCTGAAGCATCTTATGGAACGTGCTCATGATCATAGGCGTCGGATCTTCCTTTAGTTTTTCATAGTTTGACAGATCATTTAATTGTCGCTTGATTTCAGTGTAGTATTTTTGAGCATCCATAACTACAATATTTCCCCCTTTGTCGGAGGGTTTTATAACGATCTTGTCATCCGATCTTAAATCATTCAAGGCCCACCTATCGTCATGAGTCATGTTTCCAAATTTATTTTGGTTCCTCTTCCTTTCTTTGATGTAGATAGTACGTAATTCCTCTGTCATTAATTCCTGGAATATATCAACTCTATTGCCCGCTGGTAATTGTGGGCAAAATCTTGACCTAGATTTACATTCGCTGCTGATGGTTAAATTCGTTGTGATTGCCACTGCTTCACAAATTTGTATGTTCGTCATATTCTCTGTTTCCAGTGGTGCATTCATATCGCTTTCAGACAATAAGCTATGTGCTGTTGTTAATGGCACAAGGTCATTGAGGGTAAGTGGTGTTAGAGGTTCTTGGTTTTGCTGTCCAAAAGTTCTTGTTGGCATTGACGCAAAATATTTTTTCAGTTTGAGTTTACGACAGAAGAGATATAGATCTACCCTGGACATTGCTAAGTCCATACTGTTGGAAGGGCAGAACGTTAAACCTTTGTTTAGTAGATCAAGATGTTTTTTTGTCAGCTTTTTTAAGGAGAGGTTAACGACCAGGTTGTTTTCTTGGTGTTGAGGCGAGTCGAGCAGAGATGGAGTCTCTATTTCTTTGAAACTCTCGTTTTTTTGGGGTTGGTTTTTGCGCCCCCGTCTGGTTCTTTTGATTGGTTTTCCGTTTTTTGGGGGATACCTCTTCCTCTCCCTCGCGTCGTCATTCTCACAAGACGCATTTCCCGGAAAATCCAATGTACATCTGTTCGTTGGTAGTCCTTCATCTCCTGAGCTTACTTCTGAGCTCTCCGCACTTGATATCTTGGCAACTTCCACATGTGCTGTCTGGTCTAAAGCTCGATCCATTGATTGTTTCTTATAATTCGCATCATATCTCCTAGCAAAGGTATAGACTCTTCCTGTAGCGTAATCTATTTTGTCACGCTGAAACTTCCGTATTTTTTTGTTTTGTACCTCTTCCTCATGTTTATTCAGTTTCTTTTCCATGTCTTCAAATGCTTTATTACCCTCTGGTGTCTCTTTGAAATTTTCCAGTGTTTTTCCAAATCTTTTATCTTATCCATTGTTTGTGACAGTCTCCTTTCTGCATGTATAATCAAGGTATCAATTAATTTCATAGAGCATTCATTTGTATCTGATTGCCATTTCAACAAGAGATCTGGATCCAAGTCACTCAGAGTAGGTAGAACAAAAATTCGTAGGCCTCTAGGGACTCTCTTGCAGTCGATATATTTTTTTAAAGTAACACTTTCCCACCATTTGTTAATCTCCACTATTCTTGCTTGTTCTAATTCTTTTAGCAATTGTTTTGGTGAATTCATTGACCCCGTTTTTTTGGTGCCATACTGACTATGTGCCGCTGTTAATTCTCCTTCGTCGTCAAACATATCCTTTAAGAGTTGTTCTCGTTTGGTCCAGCGATCCGCCATTACTTTGATAGTTCGTGTAAGCTGTAACTTTATTCGAAGAATTGTATCGTGATGCCTAAGTAATACTTGCGTCCTATTTCGTAGATCGATTTAAAATGCGTCCTTATTTGGCTGTTGCAATTGTTACAATGGAAACTCAATTTCAAATTGTTCCATCAAAAAACATTAACATTGTTTCTGATGCACAGTTCATCTTGGAAGGAGAGACAGTACGTGAACACTGTGACTGTTTTGCCGCGTTGCCGATGTTATCCAGAGAAAAGAATCACACACTCTGTTGTTACGGGAGCCGCTTCGAACCTCATCAGCGGTCCCCTCGTGATTCCACTCTAACCGAACTACAAGAACCAGTAACCCCTTCGTTTGTCTGAGCAATACGGCATCATTGGGTTGGAATCTCGGTACATCTACGTTTAGCAATTGAGCACGGACTGAGTGGGCAGAACTCCCGGTGTCCCCCTTCCGGAGAAATCACCACGCTGTCCCCAGCCCTTACCCCAAAAGCCTCCCGCTTCGCCGAACGCCAAATTTCCCAATTACCTTGCTCTCAGTCAGTCCACCGGGTCATGGATCTTGGAAGCAGGCGCTGTTTCAGGAATCCACCACTAAGCTGTCGGAAGACAGAGTCGCCGCTCCGTGTTCGGGTGCTTATCCTTCGTGGTCCGACACCACGTATTACTTGGACAGGAGTTTTCCGTGTAAACCCTCGATGATTTCCGTCAGAGTCCCAGAGGGTCACAGAAAGGCAGCACTTACATCAGCAAGCCCAGGCAAGTTAACGTTGTTCACTTATCATTTATTTTTCTTTTTCATTTTCGTTATTTCTCCAGTGTAAGCATGCAAAGTGCAGAGTGCATCAGAAAACAACAAGACGACCTACGCGCTTTCGGCCAGAGGCCTTCGTCTGGGTCATGTGATAACATGTGTAAGGTGTTTTTAAAAAGGGGGTTGGTTAGACCCGCCCCAATTACAAAAAACAAAAATCTCAAATTAAAAACATGTTGTTTGAGGGAACAAAAATTCTAAGTGTAACATTCAATTACAATCAATGAATTTAAACTAAATGACATACTATATAACATGGAGCCCTAGACCTCAGGGCCCCCACCCTTCCGCACAAAACCCCGGAGCCCCACATGGCTCACAGCGGGCTCCGGGGACTTTATTTTAAAAACTGGGCCGTGCGCCCACACGGCGCCCAAGCACGCCGGACCCACACCCCCTCCCACCCCAGGGCCCCGGAGCAGCGCCCTTGGGAAGCGGACTCCGGGGCCTTTATTTTTTAAAACAACGGCCTAACGCCTACCGACGCCATCCTTGCCCCCGCCAGCAGCACCAACAAACCCCCGGAGCTCCGCCTAGAGCACCGCGGTCTCCGGGGTCTTTATTTTTTTAAAACGCGGCATCGCGCACAACGGCGCCATCTGCGACCCCATCCCATCCCCCAACAACACCAGCACCCCCGGAGCCCCGCATGGCTCACAGCGGGCTCCGGGGACTTTATTTCAAAAACAGGGCCGTGCGCCCACACGGCGCCCAAGAACGCCGGCCCCACACCCCCTCCCGCCCCGGAGCAGCGCCCTTGGCAAGCGGACTCCGGGGCCTTTATTTTTCTTAAAAGCGGCCTAACGCACCCCTCCCCAGGGACACCGGAGCCCCAGCCACAACTGCCTCCGCAACCCCGGAGCACCGCATGGCGCACAGCGGGCTCCGGGGCCTTTCATTTAAAAAAACAGGGCCTCGAGCCCCCACGGCCCCTCGCACCCTCCCACACCAGATCCCCGGAGCAGCGCCCATGACAAGCTGGCCCCGGGGCCTTTCATTTTAAAAAAACAGGGCCTCGGGCCCCACGGCCCCATGAACCCTCCCGCACCCGATCCCCGGAGCAGCGCCCATGACAAACGGGCTCCGGGGCCTTTCATTTAAAAAAAGCAGGGCCTCGAGCCCACATGGTCCCTCGAACCCTCCCGCACCAGATCCCCGGAGCAGCGCCCATGACAAGCGGGCTCCGGGGCCTTTCATTTAAAAAAAGCAGGGCCTCGAGCCCACATGGTCCCTCGCACCCTCCCGACCGCACCAGAGCCTCGGAGACCTCACGCGCCCATTGCTGGCTCTGGGCTTCAGCAGTGCATGGCCGTACCACAGCCCCCTTTTTTTTTTTTTTTTTTTTTTTAAAACCTCGTGGTCAACATCCACACCACAGCCCCAACAACACTGCAGCCATTAGGGGACCAGGGCCCCGCGCTGACTTGCGGCATTTTTTTGGGCCTCGCATCTAATGAGCCTAGATAGCTCTCAACAAGCCCTTCACCATCAGCGCCACAAGGACCGACCCACGGGTGAGTACTTAAACAGTTTTTATTTATTGTTAAATTGTTTGGGGTTAATTTTATGGTCTCTGCGACCTCTAAAGCAGTAGGTAACTATGTAAAAAATGTCTCTAGACAATGTTAAACTTTTAAAATTACACCTATATTTCACAGCCCTCATACACCTTAAGCAGCCTGCCCCAATACCTCCTTAACCCCTACTTAAATCAGCGTAAACACCTTCATGCCTTGCGCTAAACACCCTTTAAAAACGCAATGCTGCTCATTTATATACAGGCATCAACATATTAAATAAGCCCATACACTCTTAAGCCTGTAACACAGCCCCTTATTTACGTACCTCCATTAATGTGTAGCAGGCCGCGTCGATCTGGGAGAAGCCGGTCTGGTCCATTGTTGGCTTTAAACTTCAGGGATGAAGGGTCTGTGCAGCAAAGGTCGCTCCTAATGGGTTTTTGAATGGCTGATTGCGTCGGGGCTCTAAAGTATGGTTTTTATACCTGGCTGGGCATGATAATTGGAAGGAGGCCCCTTTACGGAGGGGAGTGTTTAGAAGCTTGTAGTACGTGTCATTATTGGTAATAGAGCATTGTAGTGAGGGGCAATATTGGGACCGTTTTCTGACCATCGCACGGCTTTGTTAGATGGCTCTTTGACCTGTGACATCTGATAATTAAACCTAGGGCCTGGCCTGTTGGGGGTTGCGTTCCTGGGAAGGATGGTCGGATGTTTTATAAAGAAACCCTGTACTATACAATTTAAGATGCGTGGGAAGCTTAGGACTGCCTGATTAGTTTTGCCTGTTCTCAACGGTGCTCTGGCAGGGTAACTGGCCTTTTGTTCTTGTGTTTTCACATTGTGACTTGGGAGCCTAATGGATAGTTTTCTGCCCCCAGCTACGACGGGGATGCATTTCAAACTGCAACATCTGCTTCTAAAGAAAGACCCTTTTAAAAAAAAAACTCTGCATCGTAAACCCTTCTGTTAGACAGCCCCAGATATCCCGGGGCTGGTGGGGGCTTAGGTATGCCTGCTCAGACGCCAACTGCCAACACAGCAGCCCTCGGTTTTAAACACACACGCACGTCACTTTTGGAGACACACATGTCACTTTTAAGGACATGGCGAAGGGATGGGGGACCTGTCACTTTTAAGGACACAGCGAGGGCTTGAGGCCTGTCACTTTTAAGGACAAGCGTCACTTTTAAGGACACAGCGAGGGCTTGAGGCCTGTCACTTTTAAGGACACGCGTCACTTTTAAGGGCACAGCGAGGGGAGGGGGACATGTCACTTTTAAGGACACACGTCACTTTTGGGGACACAGCGAGGGGCGGGGGACCGGAGGGGGACCTGTCACTTTTAAGGGCATGAATGGTGATGAATGGTATCCGCTTATACTACTGATGTGGCCTCAGCGCTCGGCTGACGCTCGAACTGTTATAAAAGATTTGCGAGTCTTTATGGGCACATACGCAATTGGCACACTACATTCTGACCAGGGCCCTGCGTTTAGCTCTCGGGCTTACAAAGAAGCCATGGCCAGTTTGGGCGTAGCATTGCGGTACTCCTCTCCGTTTCATCCTGAGGGAAATTCTGTTGTGGAAAGGAAAAACTGGGACATAAAGCAGTCTATAACAGCTAGAGTATTAGGTTCGGGTGATGGGTGGTCAAACATCTTTATGAGGTCCAACGCTCATTAAATAATTTGCCAAGAAGTTCTCTAGGGGGGGTCACTCCATATGAGGTCCTATTTGGGACAAGAATGTGGGTTCCTGATCTCGAATGTAAAGGCACAGTGGTGGAAAATAAACCCTTTGATATCAAAGATCGTTTGGCTGTTTTACAGGATCTAAATGAACTAAGATCGAAACAAAGCAACGTGTTCCTGAAGCCAACCACCACTGGGGGAAAAACCGGCAGTCCCAGCAAGGCCTGTCTGGATCCCAAAAGTTGGGGATCTAGTCAGAGAGAAGATTGCGGACAAGAAGGAATTTGGACCTTCTTACAGACAACCAGTATCTGTCCTAGCCGTCCACGGAACAAGAACAGTACTTCTGCCGCCCCTTGCTGGAAAAAGGGAGAAAAGATTTGTGTCAATCGACCTCATCAAACCACAGTATGTGGCCAATACTAAATAGAGGGCCTCGTGGACTCCGACCTAGTAGCAGACACACTCCTCTCGCTACTATCCAAGAGGTTCAGACTGAAAGACTCATAACCATCGAGAATTCAGCAGTAAAAGATGAAGGACTAAGCAACAATGCTATGGAACTCATCCCTCTTGAAACTCAAGTAACAGTTCGTCCAAATACACCTGTCTACACCAACGTAACACGTGATCAACTGGTTCCAGCGATTTCTACAAATCCTGATGCAATTTCAACAATTGACCGAACTGCTTCTGGCTGTTTCATTAACTTTGATACGTTTTCTGAGGATCCAAGTGAGCCTGAAACGACGCCAGCCTCAAAATCTTTCAAACAACAAGTACAAGACCTTTTTCATTTTCTGAAAGAGACTTATCTGGTTTCACCATGGATTGAAATATGGATTATTTCTGGAATATTTTTCTTTCTGTTTTTGCTAGCTTTGGTTATGACTCTTAGCATGCTTATAAATGGCAGATACATTCGTATGGACACTGAAAGTAAAAATGTGAACTTACTTTTAAACCACACAAATCATCCCATCGTGAAGCAAGAGACTTGTCAGCAGTGAACATCACAGCCGTTCCTATACAGGATGGTATAGTTTGGGACAAAACCGATTTCGACATATTCGGCCCGACGGAACTTTTGAAGATTCCACATTTATTTAAAATTTCATTAAGTGACTTTATTACCTCCAGTACCTATTCTGATGATTGGGACTTTGAGACTGTTAATGATATGATGTCTGATCTAGAAAGGTCTGCTGCGTTCTCTAACAATGAATACTTAGAGGGCTCATCAGACTACGAACAGCTTTATTGTTACAACCACTATGGTCATCATTTCTTGCATAAATCTGCAACACCTAGAAATGTTTTTATGTTTAACCAATGGGAACATTGTCCTACACCACCAAGGGGTAGTTCAAAAACGTTTGCAAAGAAGTTTCCATATTTTTCAGGGTACAATACATCTGATCCAGAAACATTTTACTATAAGAATGTAAACAAAACAGGACAGAAAATTATGTTAACTAATACAAAACAGATTTATTCTGCAGCCTTTATTACCCAACTGTCTAGACAAGGATTTGACTTTTAGAAAGACACAATCGACACAAAATCTGTCTGGGGTTCTAAAGATTGGCAAATGCAGGGGATAGAAGCTTTGTTTAGAGCCTGTATCATCCCACATCAAATAATGTTTTTGAATGACACTGTGCAACAAACGTCTTGCCTTGGTTTAGCCAAGATCAAAGACATGAACACACCTTCTGTACCAACACCTGCAAGTAATACCACTACACAGGGAGCGGTCACAGTAGACACAATACTACAAAACAACAGATCAGATCCTGATTGGAAAAAATGGTTGCTCTGGCCCACAGACACAAACATCTGTCAAGAAAGATTCCTGAATAGAATACAGGGCTTTACTATTCATAGGCCAGACCCACGTTATGTTCAACGACAACATCCAGGGATAGTAACAACATACAGTGTAGGAAAATTGTGCCTCGACTGGTTACAAAAATCTACACTCGAGGATGTGAAACAACACTTATCTTTACTTAAAGAAGACGCAGACCTTAGGGATTTCTTGCAAGGACCTAGAAAACCGCATCAAAAACGTTTCATATATGCCGGCATTTATGCTGCTTATAATCAAATATGGAAGGTTTCACAGGCAGAGGCCGCAGAAAGAATACGTGAGCTTGATCGTATTAACTTCGAGAAATCTCTCTCTGTGGTCGACAATGGGTTAACAACTTTGTCATCCAGAATTTATTCATTGGACAGCATTGTATCCTCTGCTATAGACATACTGGAACAAGATTTAGCCATGTTACAACAAGGCCAATCTCAGTTACGTTCTATTATGTTATTAGGCTGGACGCTGCAATCCTTGCGTGCAGGCTATGTGCCTTGGCGTTTTATCAACACGTCGTCTCTGTTTGCAGAATACAATCTAACGGATAAAACAGATCGAACTGGCACAAAGGGGAGCAAAGTATACAGTGCTGAGCATTGAGAAACTGGAAAAATTACCATTTACGGTAGCAGAAAAACCAGCTACAGAATGGCTTATCCATGGCAAAATAACTCTGCCTGTCACCACTTTTCATTTTCAGTATTGCCTCAAACAAATGCAAGCAGGCAAATATGAAAGGTTGGGTAAAGAATACATTAAGACATCCTGGGATTTACCTTACGAATTCAGATGTTGGAGTGGGGATCGTGAAGTGTTTCTAAGCGGTGCACACTGTGAAAATGCACTGAGCGGATCTCTCATATGTCAGGACATTTCTTTACACGGGGCTTGTAATGGTTCTGTGGCAAACTTGTCCTGCCACCTGCAGGGTACACCAGCTGCTGTGATTAATCCAACGTTTGGCCAACTTTCTAACGGGAGTTACCTCATGTTGAATGATCAGAGTTGCTGTGGCATATTGCCAGGAATCCCATATCTGATGACGGTTGGCTCCAGGGTTACTTGTTGTATGCAAGTATTGTTCCCCCAAATAGACACAGTCAGGGATTCGCCTCTATGGCCTTCATTGAATGTTTCTTTTATACGTTTTGATACTTTAAGCAGAATGAAAGCCATGCTTTTACAACAAACAGTGCCTTTGACCTCGGCCAAAGAAATCTATGATCTACAAATTGCAAGGACTTCGGCTGAGATACAGGCTTTAATTCGTACTGAACTGCCCTATACATTTCGTAGAAATGATGGGACGTATCTTAAACATGTCTGATACGAGCGGGATTGTACATGTATTTAAGACCATCTGTTCAGGACTGTTAACACCTTTTCAGGCAGTCCTCGGAATCATTCCAAACTTCGCACATTCGGTGTTTGGTGGTGTGCCATTAATTCTAGCACTCGTTGCAGGAATCCTGTTTTTATTCCTACTACTACGCTATGGCAAGCCTATCAACTGGCGTCACTCCCAGCAATTTGGAGAAAGCTCTCCTAGAACGGAAGTGCCGTGAGCGCATAGTGCAACTTTTGGGCATACCTCGTCTACGGGAACTTAATACAACATCTTTTCTGTCATTTAGACCAATCTGGCAAGATTGCATCTTACCTGTTCTACGCTGCCTGCTTTGCGGTGAAGAATGCGTGCTAGACATCTATCTAACACTCCCATCAGTCATGCCAACGGATATCGATACTCTGCTGGACCCGATAACGGCCCATGCTCTGTGTTGTCCCCAGAGGCTACCAATCCTGATGACGGCATTCGTTGAGATCTCACAGACGCTTCCTGCTGCTGCTGAGGTACGAGATGGATCAACAGGCACACAGGTAACAACGGACGCGAACATTGCTGCGGCATCCTATGCTGAAGGCGATGCTTCACATCTCTGTGCAGTTAACCTTCTAAATGAGGTATTCGAACTGTCACCGACATCGGTAGACGATCTTTTGTCTACAGCAATAGATGATTTCATGTTTACACCAGACCCATACACTGACTTTGATTTGGCTCACAGTGTACCAGGGAAGCAATGAATTTGGCCTCCATATTTTCAAAACAGAACAAAACTTTGAACTCTTCCTGAAAATTGAATTTTTTTTTCTCTCTCTATTTTTGAAAATACATGGCAATTCAATCTGCTTACAGTAGAACATTCATATAGAACGGACTTCTTTGAATACTTCCAGGGACACATTGTCACCTTATTTACCACAATTTCATTTAGTACCATGATATGAAATGGCTTTGATTTTTGAATACTTGTCAACCATTTCGTCATATGTATATATTTCTGTTTATTCATTCATGTTGCATTTTATTTATGATATATGCCTAGAATGAAAAAATGCTTTAAATGTACAGTACCTATTGCATTACATGTTTAGCAACAGTTTCTTTTTTTTTTTTTAAACTTCTTTTAATATGCTTTTAGAAATATTTTTAGCAACATGTACTCAGTTTAATGTTTAGCATTTAATGTTTAGCATTTAGTACTATCGTTCATTTGAAAGTGGAGTGGGTGTTGTATTCCGCTTTAGGTGTCCGTATATAGGTTTTCCTGAAACATGTCCTTATATAGGCACAATTCGCATTGCCCTTATATAGGCATAAGATCCCAGTCCTTATTTAGGCATTAGCCATGCTATCCAAATACAGGCATGGTCACGAGTTCTTAGAAACCAGACCCTTAAGCTCTTGGGAGTTCCCCTAGCACAGGATTATTGATTTCTCCAAGAACTCATTTATTATGCATGAACCGCTATTCCTTAAGGGTTCATTCCTGACGTCTTCCTCTGCCCGACTTTACGTCAATGCTAACATTCCAAGGCACCTACCGGGTATAAATATACCTTCCCTTGCCCAAGCAAGTAGGAGGAGACCTCGACTTTAGAGGAGCCTGTATCCCGGCCTGACGCACTGACAAGAGACGCTGTCATCCCTGCTTGCAGAGAATCCAGCTTCCAGTGTTCTGACTCCCTTCGTGGGGTGTTAGAGTTCGAGACCCGGAAAGAGATTCCCACCTCTTTCATTCTCAAGGTATGGAGCTGACTAGAACCTAGAGGGACTCTTGGCATACCAGACTTGACATACCAGACTTGACATACCAGACTTGGCATACTATAGCATACCATACTATAGAATACATCACCTACTTCTTACCTTGCACTACACTTAGGTTAGGTACACTGGGGTAGAACTAGTTAGAGAAGCATCTTATGAGTACTCGCATTTTTAGCTTATGTTATTTATGTTTATGAATATATGTGTCATAACTAAAAGATAATGCTAGCGCAGTATTATTTCTTTCTACTGTTTACGCTGTACATAATATATCTCGCATACTGTCTTATGATTGTAACAGCTCATATCTCTTACACGAGAAACAAGACTGTTCAATAAATCCTTTTATTGAAACGCCCGTCTATTCTTTCTGTGTAACTCTGAAGAAACTAAGCATGCATGATTAGCTGAGTGAAACTGTTATCTGTTGTTTCCACGATTCTGAGAGTGTTCCGATTCTAAAGGGAAACAAAGTTGTCATGTTTATGCGGTTGCCAGAAACTACTCCCTTCTTGTTTACAAGGAGTTTCTAGTGGCCTCTGAGTTAGCTGGCATAAAGTAATTAAGTTTAATATACTCGATAGAGACATACAGACCTCAGTCCTATGTCGAATCTATAGGGTATATTATTCCAATGCGCAGAGCCTATTAGGGAAATAGGAACTACACTACACTGGTACCAACTATTTTCAAACAAAGCATTGTGGAGAGGGTGATGATCAGTATCATTTTCAACACTTCTACGCATGATAGCTGATGTGGGATAGAAAAAATAGAAATGGTCTAGGGCTAAAAGCATCAATATTAACGCACAGAGGAGAAAAATAAAAGAAAAGTAAATATCTTAAAATAAGTGTCTGTTGGAGCGTTGGAGGGAGGCTTTACTCCGGTTGCTTCTCCTGTTCTCCCCCCTCTTTTTCCTGCTTGGTGTCCGAAAGGATAGATGGCAAGGTCGGCGCCAGGCGAATATCTCTCAGATGGTACCATGGTTTTTGTCCTTGAACTTTCACCACAGTAGCTGTGCTGTGAGTCACTGGGAAGGGTCTGTTGAATTTGCTGTCCTTCCAAGTACAGATAAAGTTCTTTGTGTACACTAGAGTTCCAAGTGGCAAGGGTGGTCTTTGGTCATCTGCTGTAGGTGCGTTGGCGTGCTTATTAGCTGCCTGGTGACCTGTTCAGAGAAGAACTTTGCAGCTTTTGTTAGCTGGTCAATATAATCAAACATTTCAGTTCAAGCAACTTCAGGTGCACTCTCAGTTTGCAACTTGTGTCTAGTTGGGGGCACAAATGTATTCATCAGTCTCCCAGTCAGAATTTGGTGTGGGGTCAAGTGGTGATCTGACCCTGGAGTGTTTCTGAGGGCTAATAGTGCTAATGGGAGACAATACAACCAGTTCTTTTTCAGGGTGACACACAGTTTACTCAGTTTGTTCTTGAAGATGCCATTGAGGCACTCCACAATTCCATTACTTTGAGGGTGATAAGCTGATGAGAGCCTGTGTGTTATTCCTCACAAGGTGGTAAGATGGGAAAAGATGTAATTCACGAAGGGTGTGCCATTTTCGGATCTGATCCTTTCGGGAATGCCCCATCGCGGTATAACCTCACGGATCAGAAAATTAGCAGCAGACTTGGCATCACAGTGTACACAAGGTCCTGCTTCGATCCACCTTGAAAATGGACAGACTACAACTACGAGATACCGGTAAAGGTTGCATCTGTCAATCATATCGACATAATCAATGGGCAACTCCTTAAAGGGTGCTTGTGGTCGGGGTATTGTAGAAGCTATTACCTTTAAGATGGGATTTGGTGAATACTGCTGACACACTGTGCATGTGTATAGGTACAATGTGATCATCTCATGTAAGTTGGGAACAAACCTATCTTGGCGTATCTGGAGGGGCATGTTGTCTCTGGCAGTGTGCGACGGAAAATGTAACTGGTTCAAGGCTATAAGTAGCAATGCTTGGTGCATGACAGGCTTCCCTGTGGATATAGGTCTGTATATCAAATCCGTACCTGTCTGTGTGCATCCCCTGGATTCCCACAACTGCTTTTCATGTTTTGGAACACTTTCTTGTATCTCTCTTAGATGCAGGTGAGCGTCTCTGTAGAATGCCTGGAAGGGTCCAGGGGATCATAAGGTGCATCTGTATCGCTAGCTGCTGAGGGGTAGTTAGTTCCAGGTCTTGGCCGCGATGTAGGAGAAGGATCTGCCTCCCGTTCTGGCTCTGTGGATGCGGGAGATTTCGGCCAAGGCTAGGTCAGCGGAGCAGAAGTTTCTCTTGGGGGAGTAGAAGGAGATTCTTACGTTGAGGTATTGGGGCCCGGTGTTGTGGAGGGCTTTGTATGCGTATGTGAGCAGCTTGAAGGTCACTCTTTTTTCGATGGGGAGCCAGTGGAGGTCTCGTAGGTGCTGGGTGATGTAGTCTTGTAGTGGGATGCTGAGGACGAGTCTGGCTGCGGCGTTCTGGACAGTCTGGAGTTTGTGGAGTAGAGATTTGTTGACTCCGGTGTAGAGGGCGTTACCGTAGTCCAGCCTGCTGGTGATGAGTGCATGGGTGACGGTCTTCCTGGATTCAGGGGGATCCATTTGAAGGTCTTGCGGAGTATTCAGAGGGTGTTGAAGCATGTGGAGGATACAGCGTTGATCTGTCGGATCATGAGGGAGGAGTCGAGTATGATGCCGAGGTTGTGGGTGTGGTCCGTGGGGGTGGGAGGGTTGCCGAGGGCGGGGGCCACCAGGTGTCATCCCATGGGGAGGGGGTGGCTCCGAGGATGAGGACTTCCGTTTTCTCCGAGTTGAGCTTCAGGCAGCTGCTGCTCATCCAGGTTGCAACGTCTTTCATTCCTTCCTGGAAGTTGTGTCTGGTGATGTCAGGTTCCTTGGTGAGGGAGAAGATGAGCTGGGTGTCGTCGGCGTAGGATACTATGCTGAGTTCGTGTTTTCTGACGATGGTTGCGATGTAGATGTTGAAGAGCGTGGGGCTGAGGGAGGATCCTTGGAGAACTCCGCATCTGATCTCTGTGGGTTTGGAGAGGAAGGGTGGAAGTCTGATTCTTTGAGTTCGGCCGGCGAGGAAGGAGCGGATCCAGTCTAGGGCAGTTCCTTACATGCCGGCGTCGTGGAGTCTGGCGGCTAGTGTGCGGTGGGAGACAATGTTGAGAGGTCTAGTAGAATGAGGGCTGCAGTGTGGCCTTGGTCGAGGAGTGTGCGGATATCGTCTGTGGCGGCTAGGAGGGTGGTCTCGGTGCTGTGGTGGCTGCAGAAGCCGGATTGAGATGTGTTGAGGATGGCGTTGGATTCTATGAAGTTCATTAGCTGGATGTTGACGATCTTCTCGGTGACTTTGGCGGCGAAGGGGAGGAGGGAGATGGGCCTGTAGTTCTAGAGGTCCATCGGGTCTGCGGAGAGCTTCTTGAGGAGGGATTTGACTTCTGCGCATTTCCAGTCATCGGGGAACGTGCTTTTTTCGAGGGTACAGTTGATTGTCCATCGTAGCTCTGGTGCGATGGCGGCCCTGTGGAAGATGTGTGGCGGGCAGGGGTCCATGGGTGCTCCAGAGTGTATACTCCTCATGGTCTTTGCAGTGTCTTCTGTGGTGACACGGGTCCAGGCGAGGATGGTCGGCAGGGTGGAGTTGCTGGTGGCAGGTGTTGGGTCGGTGCCTTGGTTCTGTTCGTCGAAGTTGTCATAGAGTGTCCTGCTCTTGTGGTGGAAGAAGGATCCGAGTTTGTTGCAGAGGTCCTGGGGGTGAAGGATGACAGAGGTTTCGCTGGGGGGTCAGGTGAATTCTTGTATGATGTTGAAGAGTTCCTTGGAGTTGGAGAGGATTCTGTCTTGGATGAAGTTCCTCTTTGTAGATCTGATGAGTTGGTGGTGTGCTGTAATGTCGGTCATGTAGGCGGTGCGTGCTTCCGGGGTTTTACTGTTCCTCCACGCTTTCTCGAGTTGTCGGCATGAGCGCTACGATTCTCGGAGGTCCATGGTGAACCAGGTGGCTTTTGTGGTGTGCTGTCTGTCGGAATTCTGGAGGGGTGCAAGCGTGTTGGCGCAGTCAGCGATCCATTTATGGAGTTCGTTGGTTGCAGAGCTGGTGCCGGTCGTGGTGGGGGGGAGGGGGGGAGTGAGGCTGAGGGCGGAGGCGAAGTGCTCTTCGGTGATCTTGCTCCAGTTTCTGCACGGGGGTAGGCTTGTGTGCGGTGGGTTTTGAGAAGGAGAACTGAACACAGTGGTGGTCCGACCAGAGGGGTTGAGTGGTGTGATTGAAGTGAATGTTGATTCCTCCAGCAAAGATGGGGTCGAGGGCAATGTTCCCTCTAATTTCTTTCCTCTGTGTGCGGCAGTGTAAGGTCTCTGTGCGCTTCAGCCAAGGTTATGTGCGCCAGGAACAAGACCACACGTGTGGGTGCAGCGTCTAAAGAAAGGGGCGCGGCCAACATTAAAGTGAAAGTGCGTATGGGGCACTTTTACACAAAGTGTATTAAAAAGAAAGAAAGAAAGCTTTTGTAGCACGGCCGCTAAAGTGAAAGTGGTCATGCTGTGAATTAAATAAATAAATAAGGCCCTCAGGGCACTGTATCTAATATGACCCCCAGGGACGGTTCCTTTTAAAGGCCAGAGGAGTGTAGCCCCGCCTGCGGCGACTCTGCCCCACCCTTTAGACCATACCATTGTTACTACTTTATAATTATCACAGGCTGCTGGTGATATTGTTGTTGCTGCCCCTAGTAGGAAGCAGAAATATCTGGAGAAGTACTCTTACTGCCCCCCTCTACTGTGACCTCCGAAAGGACCTCCTAGGAGTGGATGTCTGAAGGACACTCATGCCCATAGCTATGTCCGTGTCTTTCTTACGCTTTTCAAACATCTGGTCTACCTGCGGTCCAAAGAGGTGTTTGCGGTCAAATGGCAGGTTCAACAGATGCTGCTGTACCTCTGACTTAAAGCCAGAGACACAGAGCCAGGCGTGACATCTGACCAGGATGCTGGTGCTAACTCCCCTGGCCCTAGTGTCAGCCATGTCTAGAGCCCTGCAGACTGTGGCATTCAAAAAGGTTTTGGTTTGTTGTTGCCAAATATGGCCTGAAGGCAGTGGTGATCCGACAGGTTGTTGTTGAATCTCTGGTTTGATACCCAACCTCGGGGCGGTGCTCTGCCTAGGAACGTGGTCGCTGCATGGCAGTGGGTTGTGTGTGGGTGCTGACCATACTTGCAGTCTAAGTCTTCCTCGACTCTGTTGCTTCAGGGTCTTGTTCCCCCTCAGTTTTGGAGTGTGAGCTTGCCTCTGAGCTGAACTGGACCAGCCGGAAAGAAACAATCCAACAATAGAGCTGGTGCCCATGTGCCCTGCCAAAGAGAGAGGAGTCACTATACTCGAACTGCAGTGCATGTGTATTTACAGCCACACATACTACAAACAAACCTCTCCTAACAGTCACAATGCTTTTTCAATGTTTTTTTGTCTCGCCGCATAAATGTAATTCCTTTTATATGTTATGGTAGGGTTTATTTGTAGAGTTATCATACAAAGATGCTTCTTGGATTTGGAAGACAGCTATAAAACCAGTGTCTGAGAAATAAAGCCCGGAAGGTAATTATTACAAATCTGGGTTTTCAGTTAGTGTCTAAAACAGTAGGTTTGTTTCTGCCTGCAAACCAAACTCAAAGAAGAGAGTTCCTCAGTTTGGCTGCTTCTGTACAAACAGCATGGTCTCCATAAGTGGCTGTTCTGGTTTTAGCGCTGACAAGCATCAATTGGTTGAGGGAGCATGACTGTTGACAGAAGTAGCATTTATTGGCCAGAAAATATTGAATTCTGAGGTGTATCTTGGTTTTCTTTAAATGCTTTCTTTTTAAAATAAAAATGTCATGGCATAAACCATATTTGGAGAGTAAAACATAGTTGGCGCCATTTACAGTACATTATATGAAATCATTTGTAGTGTAGAACAGCTTCAACAACTGCAGTTGTGTAAGCTTCATCATGATTTTTTTCTTTTTTTAAAAACTCCACTAAGTGTCAATCCACATAGCTATTGACCTAACACACATGACTGACGGTAGTGACAATCATTCAAAAGAAAATCTGTTTTCTGTATCCTTCCATATTTAAACATAAATAAAGACTGAAAAATAGATTGTTTTCTGTCTGCATGTATCTGTAAAAAATAAAATCAGTTGAAAAATTAGTAAAAACAGAGAACTGGGAGCCTTAATCATGACCAGCTCGAAGTTTCACTTCTCGTGAGTCAAGACCCTTGCCCGCACCTAACCATGGTAATTAATTCCATGCACATGCCATGTTAATTAAATTAAATGTGGTCACGCTGATTAGGCCTCAACTTCTAGCATTGTTTATTTCTTTTGAAAAGTCATTGTAACTTCCTTGTTGAAACGCTGCATAAGAAAAAAAACAGCCCCATCAGCAAATGTAAATAAGACAGGTGGTTAAATCCGTTACTAGTTCTGTTCAGATAATATTTTCCTTTTTGGAGCAAGAAGCTATACACAATAAGATATTCCAGCCCAATTTAATAGATGGGCATCGGTATCCTAGAAGCCTTAGGACTACTGGGAATGTGAAAGTAGGCTAAACTCCCAAGGTCTCCATCAAACATTTCACTTTTTATTTGCACTTAAAAACTTGCATTGATAGGATTGCTAAGGTAATCTCCTGTGGACTTCTAATTCATCACGGTATAATGGCCCAATTTGGTCTCCAAAAAGTGTTCATCAGTCTAGCAGCTTCAGTTATAATATATGGTATGTCAGAAATCGTACTTGTTTAAACTGAGATGTTTCCTAAGAGTTGCCCATCATCAATTCCCTATCACATTGGACTTCACACACAAAATAAGATGCATTATGATAAAAGAGAATTGCTGAATTAAATAGCTGAAAAACAAGGGTACAATGTAATTAATTGCAGACGTTCAATAATCTTATTTTTTTAATATCAGTAACCATCTGAGCATCTGACAGAAAGGTAGACCCTTTAGGAATATCAAGTATATCTTCAATTCTGAACCATAAATCCAACACCATGCAGCCGTTCATATATCATATTCCGATTTTCAGCAGAGGCTGCAAATGTTTTGTATATAAAGCTTATCCATCCTTATTATATGTTATTATCAGACTGTACATGGTAGACATTCATAAAAGCCAGGCATCCCAATCTAATGGGTAAGACCGACGAGCAACAGCGCACCATAGGAGACTTTTTGAAAGGTGGAAAGGAACTGCCTAGACCATTTCAACCACTTTACAAACACCACGTCAAACTACAGTGTCTCTAGTAATCACTGAAATTATTAAAAGACACACATAGCAGTCTGAAACCATGGCAGATGTGCAAGTCGTGCTTTTGGACTTGATGCATGTTTTTAGGTCTCACCTGGCGTTGCAGCGCAAAGCGCTGCTCGCTTTGCGAGGGATGCTGTATTAGGGTATTTTTTAGAAGTGGTGTGGAAGCCCCGCCCATATTTTTCATTGGCTGGCGTCATCGTCCCTGGTAAATGCTGGCTTCCGATTGATAATGAGGCTTCTTAGTCCCTCCTTGTTACCGCCCTGTCTCCTTTTGGGACCGCCCATCAGGACTGGATCGTTTACTTGCGGCGTTATACTGTCTCCTTCAATTAGTCTGTAAGCACTTTTTTTTTATTCGCGCAATGGCGACAGCTTGTTTAGGTCGCGGCTGAGCCAGCGCTGCTCTGTTTAGTGTCCTGTTCCCGCCCCCCTCCCATTGTCCGTGTTCCTTTTGTTCCCGCCCCCTCCCGCTGTCCGTTGTCTCGCAGCTCGTGAGCCATGGACGTGCTTTTGGTGACCGCTGGTCACAGCCCTCCCTGCTCTGCAACAGATTGCAGTGCCTCCTGCAGCACTGCGATGGCATGCTCCCGCGCCTCCAGGTGCACTCACCCAGCCCCTCCAGCGCTCCAGTGCACGCCCCGCCAGCTCACCTGGCCCTGACAAGGTTGCCATGTCCTGCCCTGGTGGGCTCCTGCCCCCTCGCCTGCCCTACTCAGGTATCCCGGCCCCCGCAGCTCACATCCGCGCAGATCTCACAGCGCAGGCGGCTGCATGGCTCTGGGGCGCTTCCCTCGGCTGCCTCTGGTGGCTCCGGTGGGAGAGAGGAGGGAGGCCTCCGCCGGACTGGTGTCCTCTTCTTGTGTTTATCCCGGGCGCCACGTTTTGCTTAAGCACGGCACCCGCATTCGTAGGTATTTCAGCACAAAAGCTCCGTCCGTAGGGTGTTCTCCACAAATGGCTGCTAAAGCTGCACCTTTTTTTGTTTCTGTTCCTCCTTATGTTTTTGTTCCACCTAATTATTAGTGCTTTAAATGCTAATGCACTTTAAATAACGGAATGGGATATCCTTCACGCATGCGCTCAAACACCCTGTCTAGCAAACTTTCTATCAGGCCCTTTTTTCTTTCACGTAAATCAAACGTGGTTAGTGAGCACGCTGCTGGTGCAAAAAGTGGTTCATATAACACGTTTAATAGAGGTCTCATAGGGTGCACAGTCAAAATATCAAATTTTTTATATCGATGTACAGAAATATCGAGTTCATAATATAGAGAGTATGAAATATCGATGTTCTGTATATCGATGTAGTTAATATCGTTTTGAGGTGTTTTGGTAAATATCTATGTTAGTAATATCGATAGTAAAAATATCGACATGTCAAAATATCGTTTTTGTATTTTTTTTCAAATATTTTAGAGTTAATGTTAAGTAGTAAATTTTTTTAAATTTTATAAAATAAAAGTATTTTTTATATTGTTTTAGGAGCGGGATGTTGGATTATAGGGGATAAGGGTGGGGAGTGTTTTGAAAAGAAATAATTTAATTTCTTTAAATTTTTAAATTTTAAGTTTGAATTTATAATTTAATTTTGAATTTTAAATTAAAATTTAGGAGCGGGATGTTGGGTTTATAGGGGATAAGGGTGGGGAGTGTTTAAATTTTTTTTTATTTAATTTGTATGAAATTGAAAATTTAAAGTATGAATGTTTAATTTAATATCCAATTTCAAATTAAATTTTAGGAGCGGGATGTTGGGTTTATAGGGGATAAGGGTGGGGAGTGTTTTTAAAAAAAAAATTAAAAGGCCCATTACGATACCGGGCGTAAAAAAATCCGCCACCCATGAAAGCGGCAAAAATCCGCCCGCCTACACCTTCTGAATACCGACCCAGCAATTATGATGCCTCGAACCGAAAACCGCCAGCGGCGGAA